>JAVQKC010156089.1:0-21586 GCA_036025475.1 Philypnodon macrostomus
CGGCAATTCGTTTTTGAGTTATCGCGTTCACAGCTAGGATCTGCGGACGCGGACGCGGACGCGCACCGACGTGATTCCATAATATCGGCGACACGCTGTTTTCGCCGATATAATAATAGGCTACAGTAACCCTTGTTAAAACCAATGTCTGCTGACGACTACCTTTGACCTATAACATATCAAAAAACTCAAGGTAAAAGCAAATGCAGCTGTTGTTTTAGTAGTTTTTAGTAGGACTTTTTGGGTCATTTTGATGCAATGTTGTTATGCCACTTTCTGAACTCAAGATATATATTGATAATGTATGGTCAAAATTATATGTGAATCATTATTTTGGCCAGAGACTGATAGTAACATTGATAACAAATTCCCATGCCATCTGGTCTCTCATGTGGTATGTGTGTGCTAAACATGACTGACTGTGGCACATTACTTTGACCTAATGCCCCCCTGGGACCTGAGAAAACAGAAATGATAGATGTCCTAACTGTGCATGTCAGTACTTCTGCGTGTTTATGTTTTGGCATCTGTCAGTGTGCATCTGTGCTCTTATGTGCGTGCATCTATATGTGATAATGTATGGGTGAAAGATGGAGGTCCTTAGGTGAGAGTATATCTGACCTACAAGAAACCCTGTGAAAACTTAAATATCCCAAGCAACATAATGTGTAGATTTGCTACGGTGGATTACTTTAGGGTCAAGATGTTAACTTTGGGTCTTCTACCATTACTCCCACCAAGTGTATCTGTCTCACCGACTCCCACCACATAAACACAGCTCAGCATTTTAAGAAGATACCAACTGTGTTTCTCAAGGTTATATTTCATTTTATTTATTTTTTTGTCACAGTTATTTTTGTGATAGTGACTGATTTCTAAGCTTGCTATCATTTACTTATTTCTGTTTTACGTCAGAGGCAGTATTAGGTAACATTATATGGTCAACATGTATTCATCTGATCCAGGTGCAGTAGCAATAGTATCATTCATGATTCCTGCACTACTGTCTTTATTGAAAAAAGGTCAATGCTCAGAGGTGGGAGCTGATCAAGTAAAAGTGCTGCTATTTCTAAATATGTATAGCCCATAAAATGGTTTATTTAGTGTAAAATCACTGGTAAGCTACCACTATATAGCCACAGCTGACCTGGGGCAGACTCTAAAGCTGCTAGTGCAACTTTGCATCTAAGACAAAAAGAAAGTTACTTCAACAATCAAAACACGTCATTTTCACTTCTCCTGCCTTAATGCGTGTATGCTGTAACATGTGTGTGTGTGTAGGTGGGGAGTATAAACCCAGATGATACCATGGCCGGGTTGTTATTTTCCCACAGCGTAGTATAAATAGCCGTGAGTGTGGGGTGACGGTGGCAGCCAGGGGCACTCATAGAAGGATCCCATCCACACACAACAGCACATTCCTGTCCACCTGGTGCTGCCAGACCATGGTCACCTTACACCTTCTATACACAGTACACATGGTGCATATGACATCCTCTGCACACTCTCCCTCGTCACCTGCTCTGTTGCTCAGCGAGCTTCACTTCAGAGACTTTCTGGGTGAGGGTTGACCAGGCATGAGCACTTGCTGACTCTCCACCCTTGACCACAATGGAACCTAATCACTGATTCTCATTCTGTATAAAACTAAATAGTAAGTTAGAGTTCATGAAAAATCTGCATGTCCCACATTGACCACATATAAGTGTGGCCTTCTGTTTTCTAGAAAGGGTCCAAAGTGTTGAGTGTTTTCTTTTGTTTTGAAGTTCTGGTAGATCAGCAGTTTCTGGAATATAAAAACTACTACAGCAACAAACTACCATGCCACAATCACTTTTGTGCATGAACATAACATACTGTCAGCACATCTACTGCATGATACTGACTTGACAGTGGAGTGTATCTTTATGCAATATGCAGATCTGAGGTGGAACTATACTGAAAATCTGCACTTAAGTGAAAGTATTTAAAAATAAAAATACATACAAATTTACTTCTTGAATGAACCTGAAGACCTTGTGTTTGCATTGTGAGTGTGCTACCTTTTAGTTACTTCCCACCACTGATCACACTGTGGCTCAATCATGACAATAAAAACCAAAGCTTATAAAAAAAGTGCTATGTTTACTTTCTTTGAAAATGATCTAAAGTAAATAATGACTCTTGTTGTGACGGTGTGTACGCCTGATTACAGACACTTTAACAAGACATGTTGACATTTGGTTCATATAACCTCTAGTTCACACAGGAACATGAATTATATCTTAATGATCAGCCTGGGCTTAATGCAATCAGCCGTATTCTCAATCACAGTGTCAACATGTTTTAGTACTATCTAAACAAATGCAAAGAAGCCATTTTACAGCAGTTTAACACAAGACAGTACAAGACGTGATAATCAATTCTAAATATAACCCTTCTGCTTCCTGTCCGCAGATCTGCTTACGCTGTAAAATAGCATAGGATACACGATGCATCTGGCGCAGCATGTGTAGGGGTCTTTATAGGGGCACGGAGGGCATCAGATCTTCACACCCAGTGCTTGATATGTATAAATGTTGATCTCAGCAAAGCCAGTGTAACATGCTTAACAGTCAGCACCTGTGGAAACTCAATCAAAGGGTTGTCCAAACAGCTGAATTTGAGATGCTATGAATTAAAAGTGTGTCATATTTTGAAGTAGGCCTGGCTAAGACTATAGGTATCCTGAAACTGATCTAGCTTTGTCATGAACAGTTTCTGCAATTTAATCAGCTGCTACTGCACAGTGGGGAAATGGGAAGTGAAGTGCTAATTATAGAAAGGCATCATATACAGTCCACACTTGATAGAGGCTGGTGGTCTTCTAAGAATGTAGATGTCGTGATTAGTGGGTACTGCTAATGTTACTCCAAGTCACAGTATCTGGGGAATCACATATTCGAAGTTATGAATGTAGAGGGTCTAACCAGGTGTTTTATAGGCCTACAGTACTGTGCAAATGCCTTAAGTGTTGAGAATGCAATTTTTAAATATTTTGCGTTGTTGGTTTGGTGAATCTAGATCACTTTCTTGCATACAAAAAACAAAAAGATGTGAGCAGCTTGAACCCCTGATGAAATGGTGTGTTGCTGTCTATAAAAGTGTGGTAACAACAGCTAGATGCAAGATCCTGATTGATCTCTTTTTCATATTTCCAAATGCTGTTTAGCTGACAGCATCTCCTATAAACTGCACCTACATTTAGATAAAAAATGTACTGTTAAACAAGAAGCACAAGATATACACAAATAAATACATATTGCGTTCATAACAGTTATAATCAGCTCTCTGGTCACCATGTTCAACGTTATAAATCTCCTGTCGGACAGCTGGAGTCACCCTGACTGATGCGCCCAAATCAGTGTGAAGAGCTCCAGGGTTGATAAAAGCAGCCCTCTCAAGAGCATGGTTCTCATTCAAGTTTTTGTTGTTGTGAAGCTACTAATCAGGTTAAAATGTAATTACACCGTTTATTCTTCAGTTTTATATCTCATGGTCTTTTGTTGTAACTTTGTGATTAAATGCACTTTTGTATCTCTACTGGCTTTGGTGCTTTTTTGGCTCGATTTTGTGTCAGATGTTTAGACGTCTTTCATCGGCGCAGTCGTAATGAAGAACCATCGAAGAGCCACACCCTTCACATCTTTCCCAAACTACTGGAACCCACATCTGGAGTGACATCATCTCTGAAAACACCGTCACAGTAATCCTCTGAAATGATATATATGTCTTTTGACTCATAAACTGGGGTGGCATTTACAACCTCTCACGGCTCACGACGACAACATTAAGCTTATCAATTGATGACATTTGCAACAATGCATTACAATTGAGACCAAGTGAAGACTCAAAAGACAATTCTTAATAAAAATACAGCACACTTTTTGACCTTAATATCAGGTACATCTTGCTAGGACTTCAAATGTAAAAATCTAAACAGCTAATCACGTGACAGCTTCTCAAAGCATTTTGGTATGGAGAAAAAAGAAGATTGCAGTAATACAGAAACTGCTGATCTACTGGGATTTTCACAAACAGACATCTTTTAGGTTAGCAGACTACCATGAATTGGGGAAGACCGATCTATAGAAGAGACTAGACTATGGTTTCTCCCCTATACCCATAATATAAAAACAGAACCAGAACTAAAACAGATTAATTGTTTAGGTTGTTATATAATCATAGACATTGTGATTAAGGTTAAATAGAAGTAAATTGCTAGTATTTACTATGTTTCAAGTGCATTTAATGATAGGGTTTAACAAAACATCACCAGTACCACCAAAGTATCTGTGGGAATCACTGGGAGACCATCTCTGAATCAACCTTGAAGCAGATGGCCAGTGAGTGTATATCAGACCAAAATGCCTTAATAGCCGTTGTCATGCCAGCCATTGACACCTTTAGGACGTCTCACTTACCTCTGGCCTTGATGTCAGTACATACTATGGGGGAGATCAGTTAGCTCCTTTTGGTCTTGGGGTGGAATAGAGGACAGAGGTCCAGTCACAGCAGCAGGAGGTCGGTCAGTGTTTCTCTAACAGGGCGTGAAGACAAACAAATCACTATTCTGTTGTTGTTGTGATGAGCCTGTGATTTACTCCTGGATTATTTAAGATTATTAAAAAGATTATTCTGATCTCTACACAAACACTAAAAACACTTAAATCACAAATTTGGGTGTCACAAAACAGGGCAGGCTATTTTTTTTACCTGCAAATCATATCATAAAAGAGGTAACAACCGCTTTTTATGTATTTGGGATAAGCCTATAGTTCCTAGTCCCAGTTTGGTTTCAGAATATGTGTATTTACATGTATTTATGTACAGGTTACTTTTGAAAGTAGTATCTATGTATGAGTTATTCTGCTAAACTCTTCACAGATGTATTCATTTATCACAGACCTCTGTCCAGAGAGTAAGCTGTTTCTATTTAGACAATGTACCGTAAAATGTACCATGAATGTACCTCGTACCTGTTTTTTCAGATTTAACCATATAAATGTGATTTTCCGTGTGGCCATTCTTTATTCTTTGGACACCTCACCTGGCACACAGTTGGCCCTGTGGCACCTTGGTCCCGTCCTGGATCAAAAACCAATGTTGCTGCAGAAAAGTGTTTTTTTGTTTTGTTTTTTTAGGGCAAACCCATACCGTGCACAAAAAGGAGGAGAAAAATCAGCGAACGGGTTAACTTTGAGTCATGGATTTGAGAAGTAGAAAAATGACCAATAAATTCCTCCGCCGCGCCGAGCATGAGAAAGAAAAAGTTCGACAGTGCTTTTACATAGCCTCAACATTTGAAAAACAAAATAGGTCTAACTGCTTTAAAGAATAAACAATAATAACTAATGTATGGTTATATCAACGCTTTACGGGATCCTTTAGCTTCAAGCCTCATCTGTTTCAAGCTGTGATAGATCCGCGCTGACTTGAGCGGAAGGATATCTTTTTGTTTCTTCACTTTCAGTGACTTCAGTAATTGCGGAGCGTACGGAGCCGAGAGACTCTACTGCTGTCTCATAACCAGGAGGAGAAGTCATTTTAGCTTTTTAATTTTTTTTTTTTACCACGTGCTGAAAACACAACGAGGGAAGCTAAGATGTTGTGATTTTTCTGTTGAATTTCCAGTTTATCATTTGATCGCTTGTAAGACTGATTCAGACTTTGAAGAACTTGCCGTCCCGGGAGACAGCTAAACTTTGGGCTGGCGACCTTATGTGGATTTTAAAGAGACAATGGAGCAGCTCCCCGGTTTCTCCTCGGGAAAATCACTGATATTTGTTGCGTGTCTTATTCACATCTCTTTAGGTAAGTTTGACAGACTTGCTTTGTTTTGCCTTTTACGTTTTCAAGGCTCACGTTTTGTCGCCTTTGCATCTGCGTGGCCGGGCGCGCTCACCGCTGGAGGAGGCTCACTGTAGTACACTAGTCACAAGCTCATTTCTCTAGAAAAGGTCACTTTCGGTATACTTCGGTTAACGTGACATTTAACGACAACGTGATTCATTCAAACTTGAGTTTAGTTCCTCGGAATACGTGAACTATTTCCGTTTGTTTATGAAGACATTTTTTATATTGGGGGAAAAAAGTCGTCTCGTTTAGTTTTTTACAATTTTACGCTACCAGGGTTCTGTGCATGTGTTATTTCTATATTATGTTCTGACTCACTATTGGCAGTCTGTATAGCAGCTTCTTGCTTTTGACTGGAACTAACATGTGTCCAGATGTTGTAAAGGATTCGCATAAACCATAGTTCAATTGGGCCATTTATAAAGTAATCATTTCAGACCTAAAACTGTGCACGTGTGTTACATGTATTCTCATGTATTTACCTAGCACTGATTGGTATTGGGGGGTTTATTTTTTTTCCTAATTTGAATATAACCACATACAGACATGCCATGCTTTATCTCATCTCGTGTGCAGGTGTGCCATGTTTTCTCATACTCTTTTATGGTGAATATATATGACTTGTGGACAGAAATGCTTCACAAAAGGAGAAAACACAATGTAAAGTGCTTCAGGCAAAGCAAGGAGAAGCGGTGGAATGTTGTTGGTGTTTGACATTCCTCTGCCTCACACTAAACACACATTCACCACCACACACAATGCACACCTAGCCTCCCTATGCTGGGCTGTATAGGGGACTAGTTAATCTTCATTGTATCTCGATGATGTGAGAGTTGAGTCTGTGATGTACCAGTAGCTCCGATTCCCATAGTTGTATTGTTGAGGCACTTTTTAGGAAGTGTAGGTGCCATCATCACGGCACACGACAAACTGTTGTCTTCTTGGTGTGGGCTTGTGGATGGCTGCATATATTTACTCAGTGCAAATGGCACACAGCTGACTCGCATGTGTGTAACCGTACAGACTTACAAAGGCCAGTGATTGTGCCGCCCATGGTTTCCTTGGATTTGACCTGAACTGGGGCCTGGTGTGAAATGTGTATTATATGCGCCATGCCTCGCTCCGAGCTCCAAAGACAAAGCTGTTTCTTGATCTGCCCACAACCCCTGCATTATTTAGTGACCACCAGCTCTACCCACTGCCCTATGGCCGTGTTATAAATGTGGCTGAACCCTCCCAGCACTCTCTTGGATTTTTCTTCTGCACTTCTACTCCCTGCAGTCACACAGAGATACATTTGCCGGTCCTTTAAGTTCTCCACCCTTTTGATTAGTAGTCTAGTTAGAAAAAGCCAGGCCACACCACGTGCTTCAGTTTCATATGGGCCTTTAGTATTGATGCATTAAACAGTATCAGATATATCTTTACTATGTCTGGTCTATGTCTAAGTGCTTCTGGTTTGAATTTCTCTTAAAGCTGCACTACCTGATATTTTTACATCATATTTGAGGCAAAAACAATTACTTAGATAAAATTAAACCCTGAGACCCTCTGTGGGCTGATTTAGGAGGGTTTTTCATGGACTGGAGAGCTCTGATTGGTCAATACATCCATGATCTAACTAGAATTAGAATCTATCAGGAAAAATCTGAGGGAGCTGATGTTTTGTTTTAAAATTCACATTTTTTTGTTAAAGAATTAAAAACCAACTCCAGAATCCACTGTTTGTTATTCTCATACTTCCTGGTTTGTGTGAGACCATGATAGAGGGAAGGGGAGTGCATCATTCAAACTTTCAAGCTTGGATGCCTTTTTTCGCAGCTTGACAATGGAAGTGACCTAAATGCAGGGTTTTTGGTTTACTCTGCTTGTTAACATACTGACTGAAGTTGTACCATTTCTCATACAATCTTCTACTGTAGTCTTCTCAATCAAACGGTGGTGTTAATGACCTGATCCGCACGCAACACAGTCAGAGCATGTTTGTTTTGTTCAGAGGATACTTTTAACACGCTAATCACAAAAGTGCTTAAAATGAGGATGAAGCATGGCTGACATTCAGTGTTTCCAAAGGACATGGCGTTGGAGGCTGTAAAGGTCGAATGGATTACAAAGAGTTTTGTCTGCACTGTTGAACAGGTTAGCAAATTAACAGGGAATTACTGCAGCCCGCATTCCTTGGCCAACACTGCTCCGTAATCCTGGAGACAAGCAGGCAGGGCGCGGAGAGAAGCCAGCAGGCCACATCAGGTCCACAGCCTGCAAAAATGTGCTCAATCCTAGTAAAAGCTCTGGTGCAGTTGGGTATGGGTCTTATTTCTGCAGTATATTTTTTGTCTAGAAGCACAAGAGTCAGGGATAAGACCTCTAGACTAGGCTCTGTCTGATTTGATATATAAATGACAGCACACTCGCTCATTGATTCACAAACTTTTCACACAAAGTACCACCTCTGTATTTTTGGGGTTTTGGATATGAATAATGTTTCTATTAAGTACTACCCCGCTTCTAAACCTGGTCTAACCTAGGAAATAACCAGGACTTAACCAAGTCTTAATCAAGCCGGAGACATGAATGGCAGAATATTCCGTACCAGTAGAAAGAGACCAAGTAACACCAGTTTTCTGTAAATGGGCACTATTTTACTATAGTCAGCCCAAAACTTCCCAAAAGTCATTTCGACATCACCCTCTCAGACTAGGAGTTATGCAGTGACTGGAATAGTTTAACAACCCTTCACTGAACTCAAGAGCTCATGTAAATCAAAGGCAGACAGTTGCATTTAAATCCTTTAGACCCATCAGATACATATTCAGTATTTTAGTCCCATGCATTTCCATGAATCTCATTCTCATTCTGACCTGGCTCTTACAGTTAGTCCCCTCCCTGTATTTGAATATGACCTGAGAAAGTGCGTTCATCTCTTCTACGAGCTGTTTGTGTGGGCCCAGTAAAGCTTCCCTCCGGGTGAACATGTTTAGTTTGAGCCTCATCTCCCCTCCTTCCATGCTGAGCTAAGGGTATTTTATTGCGGGTTTCCATGACAACTCTTCAACTTGCCGGATCGAGGGGCTTGTACAGCAATTCCAGGAAATGGGCTTACTTCCTCACTCAGTGCGAACAACTTCCTGGCGGTATCCGACTGGAAGTGTGCCATGGCTCAGGAACAGCCCGCTTGTGTGTAGGGGCTTCCATAATGACTTCCCCATTTCAATCCACGGCTATTAACTCAAAGCCTGTCTATCTGTCTCACTTGTTCTGTCGCCAGCTCTTTTTTCCTCCCATGACATGGCTGCATTTCTCCAGGGGCCCCTCTGCGGTGTCTGTGACAAAGCAGCGGCGAGTGCGGAGGGAGGAACAAGCATAATGCCATCTGAACACAAACAACCACACTCCCCAATGACCTTTTGGCTTAGGCTTGAAGTCATGCTATCTTTTAACATGTCATCATATGGAATTCTGATTGTGCAACAAGAATGTCCCGACACCATTTTATCACTTGATTCAATACTAATGTCTAGGCTCATGTTTAATTTCCATTTGAGCTTAATTTACCTTACAATTGAACTTGAATTGACAGCTTAATAAACATACTAGTAAACAGCTAGTATATTTATTAAGCTGTCAATTCAAGTAACACAACTCATGACTTTTGAACAACCACAGACAGGCTCTTGGGATGATCAGAGCATTCCTACATGCAACTGGGTTTTTATTAAAAAAGATTCTAATGGGTGAAAATGTTTGGCCTCAAAACACACAAATCTCATGACGTGTTTCTTAATACTGCACTGAGCATTTTTGTACTATTCTGTAGGCTAGATATTATGACACAATAGAGAAGTGATACTGAAAGTGGTGAAGCTATAAAATACAGCAGTAAAGTCAGCAGTCTTTTGTGAGGCAGAATTATAATTTCAGCCTTAAAGTTGTAAGTCTCACTGAAGATAATTTTACTTCTAATTTTTACACTTTAACTCACCACATTCAGTCAGTATAACTAAGAAATGTGAGTTGTAATGAAAACAAATTTTAGAATTTCATTATCATTTTTACAAATTACTTCTTACAGTGTGGCTGTTATTGAAGGCAGCCATTTTGGTAAAGTATATGATATGCAGATAAAGTCAAGTTTAATGCAGTTGTATACCTGATATTGCACACGTCTCAGAAATGTACGTAATTTGTCTTGCTGGTAGTCGGAGAGCATTGCAAACACACTTGGTCTATAATAGATTAATCTGTCTGGCATTTGACTGCTTTCAACTGGTCTGCTAAATGGAAAGATTCTGATTGGCTGGATAAACTATTTGGGATTTTCCAAGCAGCACAGTGAAATGTAACTCTTTGCTACTACAGCACTTCACGGGAAACACACCAGATTTAAAATGACTTTTCTTTATTTACTTTCCTTCACATTACAGTTTTAATTTGATTATTTACTGTCATTGAGTTTAGTCCTGCAAACACAAGGCTGTTGTTTTGAATGAAAGTGTCTTTAGATTGATGTGACCTTCTGCACATTGTGTTTTGGCTCACACACACGCACGCACATACACACACATTGTTGTCACTGTAGACTCATTCAATCAGGTCTTATCATGCCTCCCAGTCCTGAGAAAATATTTCTAAACAGCAGAGATCGATAGTGAAGTGTGAGAAAAAACAGGTAGAGTGTTGTTGATTTGACCCAGTGTAATACACATTAGTCACTGATTTGAAACTGAGGAAGCCGAGTAGAAGAGGTCTGTCCAGTGTCTGCTAGGACCATTGTATGAACCGTTACGTGTCTGTATTGAGGAGTGCATGGGAAGTTTCTTTTAGACTACTTTTATTTTATAATCAGTACAATTGTTTATGGCACATAGAACTCTGGATTTAGTTTGTCTCTCTCTTTGTGTGTGTGTGTGTGTGTGTGTGTGTTTGCAGTAGGCAGCTTTCCTTTCAGATGCCTGTACTGCCTGTGCCAGTGTGCACAGTAAGGCATGTGAGTGTGCTGGGATTATTAATTTCACAGTGGTTATCCCCATGTCCAATGCAGCATGCCTGAAAGCCTGACTCCAAGGCATTTGTACTACAGCAGCTCAGAGACTGAACCAGAAGTAGCCACTGTAATATTTACATACACTTGTACTTGAAATTGTGATTAATCTAGGCACAGGAAGTCACACTACTGCTGAGCACACTTCCTGTAATGCACTGTGTCTTTATGAAGAGGTTGTTGGTGTTTCTTTGAAGTCAGCTGACCTACCCTCAATTGTGTAAAAAGAGTATTGTTCTGTACAGACTGTATCACAGACAGTTTTGAATTATGAAACTGATAATCTCACAATCGTTCGCCAAACATAAGTCTCTCTATAGCTACTGATGTTTTCCCTCAATAAAACACTTTACATTATGTTTATTTTTAAACCCTCTAAAAGAGCTTAAAACTCAGATACTGAGAGACAACTTCAAATTAGGTGAATGTCTCTTTAAAGCCCTACACACTCATTTCATTAATGCAGCCAATGCAAACACTAAACAGTTTTCAGCTCTTGAGAAGATCAGTGCCTCAGAATACACATTTTCTTAAACATGCCTGAATAAAACTGATTACAAACTCCTACTAACATGATAGAAAGCTCATAAAAGTCAAGTTAAGTGTAATTGGACCCCTTTAATAAAGAAGTTGAACTTTTGTCTTTGCCTTGTTGTGCCATGTTGAAGTGCGTGAACACCACTTGAAGCATGTGTCTCTAGCAGCTTCAATACCACACAATGGAGGATGTGTCTGGCCCTGGGTTGTGGAGATAGTTAGGCTTTGTTGTCTCATTCAAGGCTCACTTCTGTGTGTGGTGCCCCATCCGGCTGCCCTGTGACCACGGCTGGCTTTCTGTCCGCCTCAGCATAGTTGGCTGGATAGGTGGCGAGCCCAGACATTATCAGTGGCCCACTAGGATAAGGAGAGGAGGAGTAACTGTGCACTATAAAAATAGTTTCCTTTGGGGATTTCTGAGCTGCGTGTGGGCTCTGATCTCACCTCAGTGTTAGGAGGGAAGTCTTTGTTCTAAAAGATGGCTGTTATGGGATAATAGAGATTTGAAGAATATCCTAAAATGTTCCCCATTATGTACTCAATTGTAGTTAGTATTACACTTGGTAGTTAAGGCGGCTACCTTGCCAATAAGCAGCTACCACCTTGATTCCATTTGAAAAAGGAAAAATGTAATACATGCATTTAATGTATTCCCCCAAAATCCATGTGTATAAATGACATTAATATGTAAGTTCACATTATAAAAGTGTGCTTTTCACTGTTGTAATAAAAAGCTCATAATGAACATCCTTGTTTTTGATGCACTTTTCTAACTTGTGTTCTGTGTGTCTTGCAGCTCTGCAGTGTGTGGACAATAAGAAGCCCTGTGTTAACAATGCGACGTGTGTGACCTTTAACAATGGGACTGGATACTGCAGGTACGTTTGAATGACCTTAAACATAAACAGAATGAGAGAATGAGAAATGTTCCAGCTGAATGAAAAACAGGCCAGAGCCAGTGTTTTTACAACAGCCCCAGCCTGTCCACGGGACCATGAAGTTTTGCTCAGGCACGAAGAGGGAATAAAAGAGTGCTGTGTCTGAGTAGATCAGCACTGGGAATAATACCAACACACACTTTTCCACCTTCAAAATGGGATTTAGAACAGTTAAGTGGCTTCATAGTTACACTGACACGGACCTTACTTATGCTCCTAGAGCATATAGTATAATTGAAACCAGTTTTGTACCAATGGGGATCTATACGTATATATTTTATCACACAGCAATGTACTGTTGTGAAAGTTAGTTAATGATACCAAAACTATACTTTGTTACTACTTACCTCTACCACTGGAGGTGTAATGACATCATTAGGAAAGATTGTCACGTTTGATGTATATCTTCCACTTTCTGAGCTCAGCCTGGTTTGTAATTAAGACTGAGCTATCTTTATAATTGCTGCACCACTCCCGAGCCAAATTTCCAAAGAAAACATCTATGCTAGTTCATGAACCTGATCATATTTCATCAGATTTGATGTGAAACACACGGCGTGTCTGTTCCCAGAGCTGTTAGAATTTCAACACTGCTAAAGGACAGAGAGAGCAGCATTCCTTAATCACTGAGTCTGATTGAAGGTCAAACAGCAGAGGGCTGCAGGTGCAGAAGTGACATGTATGTTTGTACAAGGGACACCTGGGACAGTCTAAAAACAAACAAAGAACACACTTGAGCCAATTCACCAAATGCTAAATGGCACACTTCTACATAACAGAGTCTGTAAATCAATACTGTGATCACATCTGAATTAGTTATTATCATAGTCTTACACAAATTAGCTTCCGGTTTCATTCACCTACATCTAATATGAATGCTCAGAAGTATGTTATAAAGGATGTCCTTCCCTGAAGACAGTGGGAGGATTTGTTGAGTTAGAGCAGTCAGCTGACAGAGCGCAGGCCTACTGTTAGATTGATTCAATAGTCGGTCATTTTTTCTTCTTTCCACATGCAACACACGCCAGTACACACACATACACTTGAGTTGTCAGATGCTCATAGACAAGCTCACTAGCCCCGGTCTGTGCTACTGCTCAAAAGATCCATTGTATAAAAATTCAATTATGCGTTAGTTAGGCTCCTCAGTGTATTAAAGACAGCCGGCCGTGAGTAAACAGACACTGTGGCCTTTTGGCTCCAACTTCCTAATTACAAATACAGTAGCTGATCCCGCCAGGGACAGTGCACAGTTGCTCAAACAATAAATATGACTTTTTAGTTTGAGTTTTTAGATTGGATTAACAATTGCAGCAATAGTTTGTACAATTAAATGTGAGCTCGGTGCAATAAGCTGCAGAATGACAGCAGTAGAAATGATGCCGTTTTAAATGGACTCGTGCATGTTTGACTCAAACTGCCTGTGGCGTCCCAGATGCTACTTTCTCACACATTCTTCATCTCTGTGTTTCATCCATCACTATGTTTACGTTTGACCGTGAAGGTTTTCTAGAAACCATTTTTGTTAATACAAAAACATATAGTGAGAATGTTAAGTGTGACACATGAACTCAGGTACCCTGTTTTGCATGTGAAAAATGTTATGAGTGAGACTTGGGAGAAGTTGAGTAGCTGCCTTGCAGGGTTGGGTGCAAAGTTGTCCAACCGGTGACACAGCAAGCCTGGACTATGAGAAAAAGGTGTGTGCTGTTGCGGGATTAGTGCATGTCACTGGCTCACTGGTATTTGTGACTTACATCATTGCTGAAGGTAAACCTAAACACATTGCATGTAGCGGTGGCCCAAATCTGGTTCAGCCATACTTGATTTCTGACACAGCATTCCATTTGCTCTATAAGTTCAGACACAGTTCAACAATACACGCCATGTTGCTTTCTTTTAAAACCTTTCTCTGTTGGTGCAAAGTAATATGAGTTTTTATCTTTTCTTCTGCTTCCATTGTCTCACTCTTTATGTTTTTGTGAGTAAGAGTGTGTCTTTAAATGATGAGCACAGAGCTGGTTTGTTGTGTATAGGCCTGTGTCTCTGTGATCTGACAGGTAGGATTTTGCTGCAGGCCAGACAGAGGAAGAGAAAGAACCAAAAGAAAGGAGGATGTCTTCTTTTGAGGTAATTTGAGGAGGATAGCCTGGGAGCATAACTCTTACTAATGATGAGAGAGCAGTGAGCGGGGGAGGGGGCACCATCTAATTTCCCTCATGCTACGCCTCCTTCATCAAACTGTCACTCATCCGGCGAGGCCCAGTCCCGCTCTGAGATGCAGGCCTTTAGACCCCCAGGCACAGCTCACCTGGCAGCCTAATCCTGCTCTGGACTTTTGTCTGTGATTCTTTGTGCTCATGCACAACATCCTCCGGCTTTAACATCTGCAGCTTTTGAGACCTTTATGGAGAGGTTCTTGCTTTTGCTTGTTTTATATGAAGCGCCTGTCACAACTTTCATCACTGTAGCCAACAAAAGTGTTACTGACATAAACGAATAAAGGTTTCATGTAGAAGGCTTGAATCATGGCAGTGCTTTTTCCTTCACACTGCTTCCCACAGAGCAGCTACATGCTCAGTGTATGCGGTCAGAGAGAACCACACTGATATGGAGTTGATAGGAGTTTCTTTTTGTCTTTGTTTGCTTTTGACCTGTCTGAAGGTTTTGGGGCACTTTGAACTTAAGAAATCTGTTTTGTTTGGTGTGGGTTGGAGCACACTGTGAATCCAGGGACCTTGGAAAGCATTTAGCATTGTTAAAATGTGGGACATGGGGAGATAGAGTACGGACACTGTTGATCAATTGCCCCTAAACTAGAAAATCCAGTCCAGATTTGGGCATATGCCATTGTGAGATAGTGCTGATGCCTTGGTGGAGGTCTGGACTCCTGGACCACTAAAATTAATACTTACCACAAAACTCAGTGTTAACTAGCAAAAACAAAAAGTGAACCAGTCGACGAATAGACACTGATTGGTGCGCTAAAGTGACTTAGATTTAAACCCAGAGGAAGCCTTACAAAGCAGTGGGGAATGTGACAACCAGACCAGAAGTAGCCCCTGGTCACACACTGAGGACATGTGGCATCAAACCTAACTTAGAGAGGAGTTTACACCCTGCTGATTAATGGTCAAGTTGATTATTTCTTATTAACAGTAAAGCTAATGTCGTGTTTTATGTCTGAATAAAACAGGAACAAAACTCTAAATCAAGACTTACTGAGTACCACCTGAAAGAGCCCGTATCACACCAATAATCCATTTCAACAACTAGTCTTAACTAGTGTAGCCACTGTGTAAAGTTGTATTGATTACTTAAACAAAATGTACAGAAAATACTAGTGTTTCCCATCAATAGAAGAGATTATGACAGCCCCCTATAGTCTCATACAATACTATTAATAATAAAATACAATTGTTTAACAGATGACTTTAAGGGACTGCTTAAAGGTTAAAATGGAGAAAACCAGGGATATAACGATTTCCACGGCATTTAATGAGGGTTTAACTAAAAATCACCCGTGCTACCATAGACTCTATGGGAAACACTGGTACAAAATTCTGTGTGAAGAGTAAAGAACAGTCTTTTTGGCCCTAAAAACAAAAATACCCACACCAACAGCATAATGACAGAGGCAGCTCGATGGAGCAGCTCTGAGACAAAATGGGAGCTGTGTTTTCCACCGCAGCTCTTCGCATGAGTCTTTTGGAGTATGTTTCACAGACGCTGAGATTTTTACCACATGGCCCTTGTGTGGACTCCTCCCTAAAGTCTGCACTCTTTTATTCTATCTCTTCTCTCTGACTACACCATTTCCTCTTCTCTCTTTGTCTGTCGTCTTATTACGTTTTTGGGGCTTTCGCCAGAACCTTCCACCTCCATTTTTTTTCACTTGCACGCCTTCATGTGTTTTTTGTCTCTCTCGTGCTTAGACATTACTCATACACACTTCTGCGGGTGTGTGTATGTTTTACCTCTGCCTGTACCTCTCAACCCAATAAACCCACATTATACCCACTAAGGATTTTTTAAGTCACACAGATTCATTGTTTCCATCTCATAAATAGAAACTTTAATTGAATGTTTAGATCTACGTTTTGGGGCTTTCTATTGTTCCACTCAAGAAAGCCTGCCAGAATGGGTGTTTTTTGCCAGTCTCTCACCAGCAACATTTGCATATTAGAATACACAGAATGATACTATTATTAACTGTGTGAGCCTATCCAGAGCTTGTTTTTGGGGTGATCTATGTTTTATCATCTGAAGCAGACCTTTTTTAGTTTCCTTCCTTTGTAGATAAATGTAATCAGTATCTAAAAGTCAGTAGTCAATATCAGTTAGCAGCACACAAAAAACTGCTTGACCAGTAGTTGTCGAGTTTTTCACCCTCTCCTGGCCTATACAGCAACATCAAGTTTCTGTGGACTACCACGCACACTCTTTGGTCTCTGATTTGATGTTGCTTCAGAGGCCAAGGCAGGGACTACAGTGAAACTACCTATTTTACATCATAGAACTGTTAGAAAGAATATTTGTCTATCCTAGTGCTAGTAAACTGGCAGAAAAATTGTGGAAGCATTTAAAAGTCTGGCCTCAAATTCCAATATTGCGACATAAAGTTTTGAAATAATTGGAGACGGCTCTTATTTGATTAATGCTTAAATCAAAACAACGCTGTGAAAAACAAGGGCATCATGTGACTATCGTCGTGCATGCACTTACGGGACTGAACCTTGCAGTGAATAGACCACCTATACTCCAGCCTAAGCCAAGCCAAGATCCAGGGAGAGATCCAGAGTTTGAAATGTGAGCTACTCTGTGCATGCTTTCTCACTCTCTCCCACTGTGTATGTGCGATGGCCGCGGGCTGGGAGCGCGATTATGTTATTAAAAGGAGAATAGGGGCTGCAGGATGAGGTGGGGGTGGATGGGTGGGTGAGGAGTGAAAGAGAGAAGAGAAAGAAGAATGATCTCTACAAGATCTAAACCAGATCTAAACCAGCTCTAAAATGCACTAAACTTAGCCCCCTTCCTGAGCAGGACTAATAAAACTCGATCTAAATTAAACTAAGACTTGACCTTAAAGACAGAGCAGCAAGGAATGCAACTGTTTAACCAATCACATGTTCCCACAGGACAGGAGGAACGCTCTGATTGGTTGATACATTCATTTTCTGTAAAGAACTAGAAACTCAATCAGGAATAATGGGAAGGAACAGAACATTTTCTTACCTTATTCACAGCTGTTTTTATTTTCTCATTCATAGTATTAAAAGCGAACTCGAGACTGCTGCCTTATTTGTGAATGCATACAAGGCAGTGTGTTCTTTATGCGTGAGACAGTGGGAGGGGTTTGGGAAGGCCACAGCGAAATGGAGTGCACTTTATTAAGAACTAGACGCAGGAGTCGTAAATGTTACATGAGCTGTATGAATCTTCTCCTAAAGTCCTCTTTGACCAACCGGGACAGTGAGAGGTCAGCGTAAGGTAGAAGATGGAGGAGGAGAAGGAGCTGCACCGAAGAGAGTGAGCCGTGAGATGTGCTGCTAATGTGAACCAGCTGTAGAAACCTGACACCTCCAGAGTGGGCCCAAAATCAGAGGTGGAGGAGTGAGAAATGGAGGGAAAGAAGGGCTTCAGGAAACTGCAAAGAGCGAAAGAAAAAAAAGCAGTGGAAGTGGAGCAACACAAAGAGTCCCATAGATGGAGGGTTCTCAGACTTTTCACACCAAGTTCCCCTGCTTCCAAGTGTCATTGCTTTGGACTAAATCAGGACCAACATAAGTCTAAATCTTGGAGGTTCTAAGCTGAAACATGCATTATTGAAGCTGTAATAAATAAGAAACTGTGAAATGCTGTTCTAGGATGTAAAGTAGGTAACCTGTCATGATTTTTATTTTACTTTAGTCCCTCCCCCGGCCTCTACAGCAACATCAGAGTTTGTGGGTTAGCACCTTAGCCAATCGTACTCACATTGTTGAGCGGTGTAGCAGTGAACTTTGAAGTTGCTGTAGAGACCATAGTATGGACTAGTAAGTCAATCTCAAAACCCTATAGGTAATTTTTAAAACTTTAAAACAATTACTAGCAACCAGACTACAGCTTTTTTACAACAAGCTATGCATGCCTAAACAAGCACTAGGCAGCAGTGGTCCCACACATCAAATTCAATCCCAAAGCAAACCAAAGCATGACTAAAACAAGAACAAAACTGAACTAAATTGTAGTACCACCAATGGACCCCCTACCACAACTTCAGAACAACTGCCTTCAAAAAGCCTCTGTTCTAATTCTTTTTGAAAGTAAAGCTCTTGGCGTTAGACTCGTTCGTCAGTGTTTTGGGTTATCTGCTCTCTTTGTGAGACACCACTCCCTCACAATAATATGAATCATGCACAGCCTTGTCTTCTCTGTTAGCCCCGGGCTGTATCGCTGCAGCCTAAAGGCAAATAATGAAGTCTTTATCTGGCATGGAAACCTGAAGGACGGACTGCTATCACTTCCTGACGCCACGGTATTTAGTTCTGTCAACACCGGCTTCAGAAGACATTGATTTAAGTTTACTATGGATATGTACAATCAGAGACTTACAAAGATTAAGGCACTGTTGGGCTAGGACTGCAAGTACAAAAACATGAAGTATTAAGTATTAAGTACAAAATATAATTAGTAAAACCTACAAAATACAAAATAATTTTTGTGACAGTAATTATTATTGTTTTGTTCATAAAATAATTGAATCTAAGGCTCCATAAAGATTTTTGGACAGAGTATATTCCTGTCAGATGAAGACCACAACAGTGTGTTTCATATATTTATTATTTATGTAAACAGGGCGGGTGTGAAATTCCCTTCTCTCATCGAAGTACTTAAAAATGCCAGCTCTCGTGTTCCCCATAGTAGACAGTAACAGTGGAAATGTGTGAAATGTTCCTAGTGAAACATAAACCTGACATTAGTGCGACCAAGGGCTCTTTGTGGGACAGTCTGCTAATGTGATGTATGTTACAGGGCACAGGGGCATGTCAGTACTCTGAAGAGAAGGGGGCGGAGGAGCAGACAGGGGTAAAAAAGAGCAGTCCTAATTCCCAGGACAGGCCGAGTGTTGTTGTGATATTATGACCAAGCTGTGTTTGTGTTTCGAGTGGAGGGGAGGGTGGGGAGTGTAGTACGTCCCACGATGCTTGGGACAGCTACAGTCACAAGGCAAAGTGAGGGCAGAGATAGTGAGCATGATCAGATGAAGACTATCCACTACATTAAACAACTGCATAAATGATATGCTGGTAAAGATAAGGCTTGATTTAGACTAGGACTGCGTGAAAGGTCAAAAAATGACTCACTATTTCTATTTTAGTGCATTCAATGGTAATACATTTACTCCAATTTTGAATTGTGAATTCAAAGTAATAATGAATTATGACTGTGGTCAAATAAATGTAAAAATATGTAAAAATATTCAAAATGGTATTTCTAAATTGTGTACTGGAGCAAAACATAGAATCAAGTATAATTTCCAAACAAGAAACAGATAAGAGTATTCATGAAATGCTCAGTCCGAGTTTAGGCTGACTACACCGACATCTAGACTTATGAATGATTTACGCATCAGTCACTCATTTAACTTTCTCATAGAAGTTTAAATTAGATCAATAAGAGACATTGTGAGAGACCCACATTTACTGATTAGATTAATCTGTGAAAAAAATCTGCTTGGCATGATTCATTGCTCCTTCCAGCTTTCCCATGCACCCAGCCTAATATCTTCAAGCTGTCTTAGGGCGGAGAGGCCTCTAATAAATAAAAGTTAAAAATGCATCAGACAGAATTTCAATCAATCCCTGTCATCATTCCTGGCATAAACATCTGCGTGATCACTGCACAGGTTGAAGATCTGATATGAGTGAAGTGAAAATTTTGGCTTTTATATGCGGTGATACCTGAGCCTCTCCAGGGAACCAGCTTTAGAGGCCTGTAGAAGAGGCAGCAGTTCGCTCTGCTGCAGAGAGTCCCCTGACAGTGTGTCTGCCACATGCGCTGCACAATACACCCGCCAGCAGTAGATACATGATCAAAATAGCATACAGAGGAAACCGCTATAGTGTTTAGCCATTTATACTCACCAAAAAGTCACCTTCTTACAGAGTTGTGAGGTGTAGGAAGTGAAGAGTGAAAGTGGAATAGAAAGTGTTTCTGATCCATAGACGATAGCAGATGTTTTGTCCTTTGTCAAACCGTCATTTTCTCCACTGTTGTTTGTGGAGCAGATTCAGATTTCTAATTGTATTGTTATTGTATAAACAGCAAATGCAATATCTTTATTCTAACATAGATTTTATAATCATTGATTGATTGATTGAAGATATTTTTCATTATATCGGCAAGCCGCCGATATTATGGAATCATGTTGGTCCACAGATCTTACGTGTGAACGCCATTTTAAAAACAAATTGCCGGATCAGTTTCAACTTTTGCACACAGGCACATATCATAAAGACACAGAACTGGATTGATTTAGGTACTTCTACAATGAATATTAATTACATAGTTAATTAATTAATTAATTAATTAATTAATTAACGACCTAAACTGTGAATGCAATAACTCAAATGTCTTTGCTGGATCTTTTTAAACTTTTCTAGGCAGTTACATATCATGAAGATGCTGAACTGCAATGACAACTAGGCCTGTGCTGTCGTCCCCAACAGCAAGATGAAATGGCCCCATACGTCTGCCACAACTGGCACCAACTGGCACCTTAATCAGACATTGTGTCTTTATATGGGGTTTTTATATTGTTAACGAGCAATTAAGAGGCCTCGCCCCCAAACCATGACAAACATTGGAAGGGTCAATTTTTTTATTTGTCTGGATGTTTGTGAAGAAAATTTATGTCAAATTTTGTAAAATTCCCTAAAACTACATTCTTCTTTCAGTCTATAGGGGGCACTATAGATGTAACTGCCATCTTATTGGTCAGATAGACTCTGAACACACTTACTTTGACAGAGAGCAATGAAACTTGGTACAGTGATTCTCCACAGTGTACCCAACATAAAATATTATTATGACCACACCCTACAACAAACAGGAAGTCGGCCATTTTGAATTGAATTTGGGAGGTCAGGTATATTTGACAGCCTCTAACGTGCACATACTTTGCCCGATTAGGCTCAAACCTGAAATACCTAAT
>JAVQKC010156137.1:0-12551 GCA_036025475.1 Philypnodon macrostomus
TAGTAGCTTACCACCACCAGGTGTGACTGGAGTGAATGAATAATACAAATATGTAAAGCGTCTTTGGGTATCTTGAAAAGCGCTATATAAATGGAATGTATTATTATTATTATTATTATATATATAAACAGACCTGTTGTGCACATACAGACTGTGCTGCAAGTTGAAGTATTTACGTTGTTATAGCTCCCATTATTTGCTCTGGGGTGAAGACGGCTTATGAAATATGCATGAAGTGTCTGATGTCATTTGATGCAGAGAGAGAAAAGCTGGGTTTGAAAATAGTAAAGAAGCGTATGTCGGGAGGTAGAAGGTGTATTTGAGTGAAGGCTGGCTTTATTAGATTCACCGCCAGGGTTTACCATGGGAGCCGGAGCTGTCTCCATCACGTCCAACGTCAGCCTCCTCCATGTTTACCACACGCGCTGGTATTGGCTGCTGCGGAGGTGGCCTATACTTCAATGTATTCATCACACCTCAGATCAGTCACACTACACACCACAAACCATAGCTGTCTTACCTGAACTGCAAAGGGCTTATTTACATTTGTAGATGATTCTTTTTTTTGCAGAATCTTCCCTAACCTTGTTTTTCTGCCCTGTAATATTAAAAACTGATTTGATTTACACAGTATAGCACTTTTCAGTGACACCCATAATGCTTTAGAACTGAGTCCATTACTCATTGACTTCACAGTCACTTACTTATGGTGAGAAAATACCTCTGAAGCCACAGCTGCCCTGAGCAGACTGAACAAAAACACTCCATTGCAGCTCACCATAACCGTATACCATGCTCCCTTTTAAATTTTGTCAGCTGTGGTCATAAAAAAGCAAATGTAATGGTTCTGCAGAAAGCTTTTTAGTTGTTGTCAGCGCATGGTGTGAAATGGCACTACTACCAGAGAAAGAGGCAGTGACGGGATAATTGCCACTGGTCCTATAGCAATCATGTCCCTCTCTTTACAAGCTAGCTATCATGGGAAAAAGCTTTAGGCTTAGCCCACACAGAGACAAAAGCGGTATCATTTCAAAAATATCTCTCGTAAAGGCGTCACCATTTTAGAAAATCTCTGTGTCCACACGGGTTCACTCGGCTCCACCGAAACGCTGTAGTGTGTATGCCCGGCCCGTTGGTGGCGCCGTGACACTTCTGCGAAAACACTGGGCAGCTCCATGTTTGTTGTTATTGTCAGAGTGCAGTGGGTTATAAGAGTGAGGAGGGGCTAAAGTTATCGTTTCAGAAAAGAGGAGTATTGATCGTGCTAGTGTAAAACTGGTTTACTCGTTATTCTGTGCTTTTTTAGTTGACGATTGGTTTGCCCAGTTTGGCGTTGGCTCAAACCAATTCAGTCCTATTTTAGTTCTGGTTTGGTGCTAAGTTAGGCCTGATGCTGAATTCGTCTTTGTCTTGACTAGTGCAAAACCATAAAGTCATCATTTTAGTGCCACTTACTATGTCATAATGCATACCCAGATATCACTTTTATAGTTATTGCATATCACATTTTTTCCAATATCATTCTAACCTAATACCAACCCATTGTATGTGTTTTTGTTTCTGCAGAACTCTGACTATTGCATTTCCCATCACTTTTTATAATTCCACATTTGCAATCCCTCTATTACGCTTAGTTTATGAGCAGGATAAACAGCGCACCTGTTACCATGGCCCTTTAGATGTGCTAATCTGCCACGCCGAGGGATGTCTGGATAAGGATTTAGCAGCTGCGAAAATGAAGTGTACGATTCAGGGAAAACACTAATGCCTCCTAATAATGCTGGGTAGTTTGTGGGCAGTAAAAGATGACAGCACCTTGGACAGTGCAAATAATTAAGATGAAAATTAGGCTTGACGACATACGCCACTGTGACTGAAATAAATAATGTTGTGGTAAAAAGCAGGTAATTTGGTCTACTCAGGCTCCCGTAAAAAGATTTTCTGGGCTAATGGTTATCGTCGCTGCTGCTAACTTTGGATGTTTTGTTGTAAAAAGCTCCAATTATCTCAGTTTTTATGTCAGTTTTGAGTGCGCTTCAAGAAACTCCAAGAATGCCCACCTGGAACTGTAAGTACTTTTGTTTGCTTCAGAATAATAAATCCTCTGCCGCTTCAAAGTTGTTTTCATAAAGTTTTTCAGAAATCTAATTCTACTTATTTGCTAAACAGAAGCTACTAAGTTTGAGTCAAGGTGTGGCCACTATATGTTGACCATTGCGAGACAGTGCCAAAATAAAGATGAGGTACTGTAGAGAGTGTTTCCTAAGTCCAATGAATAATAATAATAATTTGAATAATAATAATAATAATAGATTGTATTTATTTCTCAAAGCGCTTATGTTTTGGGCACACCAATCACACAACCAGTGACACATAAGTGTATTGCCAAGGGACACAACAACAATATGTGCTCGGACTGGGACTCAAACCGGAGACTCAAACCGGCGTCTCGAACCGGGGACTCGAACCGGCGATTTAAAGCGGTGACTCAAACCGGTGACTCGAACCGGCAACCCCTCTGATTGCAGGGTGAGTGCCTACCCACTGCACCACTGCCGCCCCAAAGAAGAGGGTTGGGAGGTTGTACGTCACATTTTCAATTCATATTTGTTCTGCAAGTCTATCCCAACAACTCTGAACCTTAAGCAGGGTACACACTGAACAGTTGCCAGTTAGTTGCAGGGCTGACACAGACAACCATTCCCTCTCACATTCATTCAATATGGGCCATTTAGATCACCCAAAATGTCTTTGCTAGGAGGAATCTGGAATACATCGGTGAAGTTAAAATGGCTTTGAGTCGTTTGGACAAGACTACATTTATTTACTTATTAGGCCTTGATTTTTTTAATTTATATATTACTTTAACCAAAAATGTCAGCCAGTGGAATAAGAAATTCTACCGACAGATAATTTAGCTTGAAAATCAAATTAGAATCAGTCAGAAATAAATTGAAAAAGTCTAAAAAACTATCTCCATTTATTTTTTTTATCTTCCCGTATTTTTACCAGTCCATTGGGCTTTTCGTTGAGAGAAAAGTTGAGTTTGAACATTCTGCACAATTTCTACAACACAATACCAAGATCTTCTCACCTCATCATCTAACATCTTGTGGACCTCCAGCCGCCCCAGACCAGCGCAACTCACCAATTACCAGAGTACAAAGAGTCCTTCCTGTTCCTCTTAATGCCCGATCAATGCTACATGGAACCCGTATCAATTCTGTGAAATTCCGCGGGCCGGCTGTTCCCAAACACAAAGGCCACTCGTGCTAGCCATTATCTCGAACATTAACTGGTGTGCTTCCATCTTCGTGATCAGCATAAAACGTACAGCTGTGGCGATGAAAGGGACGCTGGTCTCGACCGGTGATTTTCTGCCTCTGCACCTGTGGTGTGTTTTTGCTGCCGGCTGGAGAAGAGCAGATTGCAGATTGAGAAGAAGCGGCTCAAAAAAAGTGGCAAGTATGTGCAAATGGATGTTAGCGTGTTCCAGATGGGTGATACATTTACATGCTACTGCTTTACTGGGCTGGTTGTGATAGTGTTGGTTAAAACATGTTGGTAATTAAGCACCTCGGCAATACAAAAGCTTACAAACATTTCAATTTGACTTTTTTATTCAGGTTTTTTGGTTGACTGACCGGGCAGAACAGTGGCAAAATGATTAGCACTGTCACCTCACAACAAAAAGGCCCCAGGTTCAATTTCCAGACTGTTCTTTCTATGTGGAGTTTGAATGTTCTCACCGTGTCTGGGTGTTTTTTTTTCCTCCTAGTAGTTTCCCCCATCAACATAAAACATGTAAAACGGGCTAATACTCCAGCTAAGTACATCAGCAGCATTTAACGCATAAATAAAAATAACATAAAAGTCACATGTAGAGGACAATTTATCTACAATACCGTAACTGCCATCAAGTGTGTTAAACTGAGTCCATTATTTATTGACTTTGTAGCCACAGCTGCCCTAAGATGGACTGGAGATATGGAAGCTATAGGCTGCAACACCTACAATTTGCCTTACCCAAGAGCTCAACAGCTGGTTGAAATGCAGATGGAACCAACAACCTTCCAGATGACCTCTTCATGTGGTCTAGACAATTTACACTGAATTTGTTGCATCTTCAGCACATCTACAGCCATAACACCAAACAGGGGGCAGCTGAAGCCTGTCTCTGTCCTTTCTATCTACGTGAGAAGTGCTCCAACCTCCACGCCTGTCCCTCACTGACTCGAGCACAACTTGGAGCAGCCCAGAGTAGTGTGTGTGGGGTAGGCACACACTGACAGTCACACAGCTGCACTTCCTGTTTCCCCTTCATGATAATGTTTATGGTAATGTGTATGATAATGTTCATGATAATGTTTATGATAATGCGGCGAGTTTCCCAAGTTTGAGTTTCTCTAAGTCTCGAGGCGATCATATGTTTTTTACCTGGACGATCATCCCGTGTGTTAATTTGCACAATATTTCAGTTCAACTTTTCATTCATGCTGCTGCGTCATTCATCAGAAATAGACTCCTTGAATCTAGCTACCGCAGGGACTCTGATGAGCTGATGTAAACGGACACACTGACTTTAATGGAGTTCTATTGGTTACTGCAGATGTACAGGTGGCATGACAGAGACGTAGGGGTTAGGCTATTTCTAAGGGCATGTAGTCTATCTTAACTGGCATAACTTGTGCCTCACAATATCATTTTGCATTGTTGTTATTTAAAAGTCAAACAGTTTTTTACCACTGATAAATGGTAACTGCTAAAATGACATACTAGCTCATACACTGTATTCGTCTTGAGCATGTCCCTGGCTTATTTCACATCAAGCATCTAATAGAGGTCAAATCAAATAAAATCTTTGTGACTGCTCCAATGTGTTTGGGGAGGTTACTGCCGCATGGTATGGCTGCCACATCATTTTCCATTCGCCCTAGGGCAGCTGTGACTTTAGAGTTTACCACCTGTGTGTGACTATGGTGTGAATAAATATTAGACTATATTTTTAAGAACTTTTTTGTTTTGTTCCAATTCTTACATATTAGCTGATGGCATACAATATTTCTCCTGATGATGACCCGTGTCAAGAATCTAATTGTGGCCAAACCAGGACAACAGACTAAATCAACATGACAACCACCCTGCCATTACCTCATCACAATTCCTCTATTTAGAACAATATTGTAGAGGGTGTGATATCTTTGCGTATGGAGCACAAACACATGATTATCTTTGTAAATAATTGTTCCCAGTGTGTGAGAGTTGATTAGAGGCTCCCTGGCGTGGTTAGCAGACAGTCACTCATCAAATATACATGAACTGGATACGCTCAATCATGCACTTAATCATGGCCTTCAGTAAACAGTACAAAGAGGCGGGGTGTGGAAATGTAACAGTAAAGTAATCTGTTTGCATGATGGCTGGGTGGTGTTTATGGAATAAGGGAACATAGGCAATTTAACAACATAATATTATCTGTGCTGTTTTATTTAAATTTTTTATCAGAAAAGTGTCAGATTAGGAAACTATTTTTTGGAGGGTCCTGTGTCAATGAGAAAACTATTGTATATGTTTTTAGTGGTAGGGAAATCCAGAATGTCCAGAAGAAACCTACACAGACACAGTTTGGAAAATCAAACCTGGGACCTTCTTGCTGTGAGTCAAGAGCGCTAATCCCCGTGTCGGCAAGGTAACTAGGTGAGATAGTGCCGCCACGTCTCTGTCAGAAGTAGATTACCATCAACAGTGTGTGACTGGAGTGAATTAATATTAATATATACAAAAATATTGGTATTCTTTTATGATTAATTCTGCTCTATAATTTGTGTAGAGCAGAATTAACATGCAGTTGGCTTTTACTTGTACAATGCATTCAGTTGCTGCCTTGGGATGGGGTTGGGATAACAACCATCTTGTTCAATCATGTTTGGTAGATTCTGTTTGATAAGACAGGAGCGTTTTGTTTACCTGCTATACATGTTTTGACTACTTCCTGTAGTCATCGTCAGAAGCATGTGACGTGTCTTACAGGCTACTTAGGTGGTTTTATCAAACAGTAGGGAACGCTTATGCCCCCTACTGTCTGACATGATCCTTGGTTCACATTTCCTGATCTCACCGAGCACCATGAACTGGGATGAAGGAGCGTACACTCTGTCCCACACCTGGGAGGCGGTCCTGTAGTAGCCTACAAGACACATCATGGGAACATCACATGATGATTCTAACGATGACTACAGGAAGTAGTGTAAATCAGGTAAACAAACACTTCTGTCTTATCAAAAAGAATCTACCAAGCATTGTTATATGAAGACAGAATGAAAGGTGTAGGAAAGGCAAAGCATCTTGCCTAAGGATACAACGGCAGTATGAACCACATGTCTGGTTGTTGGGCAACCTGCTTTAGATAATATTAATAATAAAATAAATAAATAATAACACTCATACATAGGTAATGTGATAATGTAATAATAGTGTGCACTTCTGTCCCTAATCTAAGAAAGTTTATTTTTATCATCCTCCGTAGATTTTTTCTTCTAAGTCTGAATGAAATGAATCTAGTCGCACGCCGCTCTACTTTTTAGTGAGAGCGCAGACAACAGCAGCCGCAGACAGAGAGAAGGGATAAACCCTGGTATCAACAGCCCTGCCTAACCCCCTGATCCACACTTGATCTTTGCTTGTCTTCAAAAGGCCGGATCAGTGTCAGGCCTAGGTCAGAACGTAAAAGCAGAGGGGCCTATAGGGAAAAGGGATGAGATTTCACCCCCAACCACAGGCTACGATCGGGTTCAGGGCGAGGACAACACTAGAGGATGGTAGGTGAAAAGTGGAATCTTGGGTGAGCAATATTCAAGAAGAGGTGGGTGTGAATAGTCAATGTGAAAGGCATTACATTTGCTTATTCCACTAAGCAATTATGGTACTTAGGTGGGGTACACCCTGGACACTGTGGCCAAGGCTAGTTAGTTGCAATTCACTTCATTTCTTAATTTTAGGACCAATTACTACACACAACACACATTGTAAAAAAAAGAAAAAAAAAACTGTGAGGAAATGGTGACTCCACCCAGTCAGCTCAAGGACTGAACCCTCAACCTCAAGCACTAATTTGCCTGCATATACCCGCTCCAATCAGTTCATACTACTGTTGTGTCCATGGGCAAGACACTTCACCAACCTTGCCTGAATGTTTGAATGCGATTGCCATGGTGTTTGGTGGTGGTTGGATATTGTGTTTGTTTGTGTGATAGAGCTGCCACATTTGCCCCTGGGCACATGTGGCCAGCTTGTCGCTGCCAGTGTCTAACAGGTGGAAATGAATAACATACACTGTTGCAAAGTGCTTTTTATGAAGTCTTGGGAAGCACAGTATGGATCTAATCCGTTTTTTATTATTATACAAAATCATCTATTTTTCTCCCCTTAAACCCCAAACTCTGCAAACTCTCTTGACTGCACCAACGTGTGGCTTATTAGGTGTAGATTTCCTCAACACAAAAGCCCTCTCCAGCAGCTAATTACTATTCAGCAATAACTAATGCCTGCTCAATGCACTGCTGTTGATTCTAAAGCCATTATGTAACCACGGTGTGTGCGTTCATGTGTACGTGTGCATGTGTGCGAGTGTGTGGAGACTGTGGGGCTGTAGTGGCTAAGCTTCACTGTTTACTCTAAAGGGGGCTGCTCGGGCTGGGCCTCATTAGTAGCAGTATTCAGGGGAAAGTGGATGATAGTAAATTAAGGGTTTGTGCATTGCAGACAGAACTAGAGCACGATTCAAAAAGGATGTGTAGAGCTGAAGTTCTGCTGTCTCATCCAAAGCAATCACCAATTATATGGAGATTTTTAAAAATGAATATTGTTCAGCAGATTTACCATGTCATATTATCCTTGTCTGAGAACATTTTCTGTTTACTAGACTAGACTAGACTTTAAATCTATATAGCACCTTTTAATTCACTGAAAATGTAGTATATTATCTATTAACTCCAGAGTCACACATTGGTGGTGGAAAACAATTGTTGTATCGCCACATCTGCCCTGGGGCAGACTGACAAGAAATATGGCAGCCATACCGCACCCATGGCTTCTCCAACCACCACAAACACACTAACTCATTCATACATACAGGTGTGTGAAGTGTCTTGCCCTTGAACACCACTGTAGTACATTTGGTTGATGGTTGAACTGCCAAGCTACCACAGTTTTAATGTTCTTCCTACATTTTGCACATGTCACAGTCTATTTTGGATACATTCATATACGTTTTGCAACATCAAACACAATAATTATCTAATGCAAGCTGTTATGTGGAGCTCTCACTTGGACTCAGTGACAAATGCACGATTAGACACCTGTCTCTTTAAGGAACTATTTGTGCCTGTTTTTGAACACTTTATCCTTCTTCTGGGATATAAACAAAGCCTTGGAACCCACACAGGAGAACACACACAACTTCTCCAACCAGATATGTTGTTAAATGGTGGTAAGCTAGCAAAGTGGCAACAATGCGTTTGTTGACAGTGCAGGAGCTGGCAGGAGCACAAGAGAGAGAGGATTGGTTTGCCTATATGTTACATCACTAATAGTTGAGTCTGTTTTCAGCTCTTGGAGAGGACTCAACATAAAGGATTACTCAAACATTGATTTTGCATAATATAGGACCTTTCTAAAGCAAGAATATGAATGGATGGCTGATTTATTCTGCTGCTTTCAGATGTTTTTTCTCCAGTGGCACCTGTGATTATAGTAAAATAAAAGACATCTTGAAGGTCTAAGCCTCTTCACGTGGGTCTTAGCATTGCTGCCACGTCCTGCTGCTGCACAGACAACTCATTTGCCCTCACATTTGAGCAAAAAGGTCAGACAACCCTCTACCCAGGTTTATGAATAGTGCATTGGGTCCAGATACTGACAGAGGAGTGGACGAGGTAGACTCTTCCTTCATCGACTCTCCTCCTGTCAGTGTCTCCAGATGGGTACTTGGTCTTACGCCTCCAAACCAGAAGCATTGTTCTGACCTTATGTTATCCAGCTTGGCCTAAGACATTGATGAAATTGATGTTTTCCAGGGTTGACAGAAGCATATCCTAGCACCTATGGGCTTTAGGCAGGGGTACACTCTAGTCTTTGGGAGGTGGTAACAAGCCCTGGGACAGAAAGTTGTGTTTTATCTGTCAAGCTAATATTAAAAATGAGAAAAATTTACAGTATATTATTTGGGTGTATTGATGGAATAATTGGTACTGTCCTGTGTTAGTTTTAACGCATATAAAGATGATGAATGCAGGTTGGAGGCCCCCTTGTGAATTTTTGCCTAGGGCCCTAAGAGACTCTAGCAGCTCCTCTGATCACAAAGTCAACTTGAATCTTGATCGTGAAAGATAAACTCATTGAACTTTGTAGAACTCAAAACTAAATTAAACTACAACTATACAAGTGAGTGTGTGCTCAAGAAAGAAATACAGCCTGATGCTAATGTACTATGATGAGAACTGACCCGAACCAGTCATAAGAGAACCATTCCATCCCCTGGCGGTTTCAGTCCAGATGGTCCAAGCCTTTGACACAAGCTCAGTTAAAGGCATTCAGGGACAGCTAATACTTCATTATCTACAGCTGCTCTTCATCCATCAGTATGTGTACCAATCCTGACAGATTCAGGCCTGCACTGGCACAAGCAAACACCATCTTCACTCACATGTCCCCCATAAGAATATTATGATTTTTATGTATATAACAGTAGCTGGATCAGTTATAACATGCAGGATTCATCCTGAATTTACACCAAGCTGTCTCACGGAGGCAGAAGTTGAAAATAAACTAGCTATATGATCGTGAGTTACCCCATTGCTGATTAGCCTCCATTGATTTTTTGGGAAAAATCTATTGGAAAAATGAATGAGAAATTTACTTTCAGAGCCACAGGGGGGCGGGCACAGTTGCACACAGTTGTACCACAAAAATTACATTTTAATAGCAAATCAATCAGGGGACACTATTGGTACCCATTTAACAAGAAGAATAGCCCATGCTGAGTCCAGGAAATATAAACGCCATGACCATATAGCTTTAGTGGCCACCTGTAGTAAACCAATGATAAAGTCTAGTGGCCTAGCACTAGCCACAGGTTGCCTAGTAGGTCTTATTCTAAACCATGAGTGGGCAGTAAATCTCCCTCTAAAGGCCACACAGAGCAGGATAATAACACTTAGTTAGCAGAATGAAATGGTACTCCTGCTGAGACGTCATTAAGTCCTGCTGAAGTATGTGGGTCAAACCTGCCTTAGTGAATGGGACTGGGCTGACACCTCTGTTCCTTAGTCTTAGATTAGCTTATCCTGTTGATATCCCCATGTTTTACAGCCCACTTTCACTTCTCTGTGCAAATGAATGTGCTGAGGAGGCATGCTAAACCACAGAGGGTTCCACGGGTCCTATGGGAAATAGAGTAGCAGTAAAACCATAAATAAAGTGACATAATTTATGGAAATATATTGCAGTATGATCACACACCATTTCATCTCTCTAGTGGGCAGCAAAGTTTGGTGGTTTGAATCCCACTAGAAACACCAAAACACCTAACTCGCATGTATAAATGTGGTTGTGTGGTTGGTGGTGGTCTGGCGCGCCACGCCATTGTGCCCCAGGGCAGTTGTGGCTACATATATGGTTTACCACCACCAGTGTGAAACTAAGCATTTTGATCTTATAATGATTTTTACTCACCCTTAATATATGGTGAAAAAATATATAATGTATTTTTGTAACTAAGAAAAGTCACAACCGTTTCATATTTCAAGTTAAATGAACAGAGCAAAAATAAAGATATAATACCATTGACTACATTTGAAGCTGAAAGAATTTTCAAATTGATGGAGGTCCTTAGTGGCACCAGCCCAGTCGACTGTTTCCATGTTCCAATTATAAAATGGTAGAAGACCAAGGATGGCTGTATTCCCATCTCTGTTCTGTAATTGGTCAGTCTTTACTTGTGATAGATTTTTCTTACAGACTATTGATGTCACATGTGCTGCAGTGCCACTGACTAAATCCTATTCAAACCAGGCCTGCAAAGAGAATATTAGAACATTAAGGGCAGAGAGGAGAAGTGAATGTCCTTAACTAAAACAGTGTAATTGCTTTTTTTTCATATAATGGTTTGAAAACAAAGTCAATTATCTGATTAAGTCAGTTAAGTTTAATCCCATGTTGAATGTAGATACACAAAGACACAATGGCACTATATTGTGCCTGTGAATTAAGAAGGCTGCCTCAGGAATGGTATTTGGTTTGTCAATGTACGATGACTACAGGCAAGGAGGCCGGCAGTTTTCTCAAACAATAGAAGATACAAAGCCTTTTTAACCTAGTTTTCACGCATGTTGAAAACTCTCTCCACCACCTGCCCTGCTTCAGTCACATGACCTTGTGTATCTTGCACTTGTATGATCTGCACTGCACTGTTTTTCACTGTTAAGACCTGCACTCATGTATACATTCATTGCATCTTATATTTACCGCTGTGATTAGGTCACAGTCTACACAGTTTATCACTACGGACACTTTATTATGTCACTTCATCATACACACCATCAATGCATGTTTATAACTTTACCTCAGTATATTCTGTATTTTGTGTTTAGTGTACAGTTATATTTTTTATTCTTCTTATTTATTGTATGTATAAATATACTTGTTTTTTATGTTTGCACCAAGTACCGCAGCAATTTCCTAATGATGTGAACCTGCCACTCATACGGCAATAAAACTTTTTCTGATTCTGCCTTACAGTGCAGTCCACAGTAAAAAAAAATGACTGTGACTGTGGTAATATAAAGAGGCTGCTTTAAACTAACCCATACAACACAAACGTGAGTGAGCCAACAGCTAAATAAAAGACTAAACACCATTGGAGATAAACCAGACGTGTCCATACATTTGCAATGTTCAGATGTACGATGTGGGCCTCCATGTTGGATTGTCCATAGAACAATAGTCAATATCCACATCAGGACAAAAGTTACGTGGTGTCACATTTGCCAGTTTGTGCTAGGGGTGGGCGATATGGTGAAAATGTAATATGATTTTATAAAACATTTTTTTTAACTTTACTTGACATTGTATTTTAGGTCTTACACAAAAGTAAGTATTCATTGTACATCCAATTCAACATTCATTCGAATACTATTTATATTCTTTTTTAATTAATATGTACAGTTTCATTGTTACAGTAAAAATTATGGTGACGAGAAGAGCATAAATTAACGCACTGTATCATCATTCAACAATGTTCCCAGATTAACAGACACCATAGTAGCTTCTCACTAAATAAATATTTGCAGCCAACCTTTTTCCTCACTTTGTCATCTTAGCAGCAGGACTGATTTTTCATCCTAGCTCCACCTGTCTTCTGGCGTCTGAAGATGGACTGTTCTGCCTTTCAGGCATTTTAGTTCGTTTTTATTAAGCAAGTCTTATTTTGTTAGGCATGCTTTTATTTTGAAATTGGAAAGTTACGGTAAAACAGGAAGTGCTATGTACGTGAT
>JAVQKC010156138.1:0-43235 GCA_036025475.1 Philypnodon macrostomus
ATGCAGAAGGTCAAGAGGTTCTCTGACTGATGCAGAAGGTCAAGAGGTTCTCTGACTGATGCAGAAGGTCAAGAGGTTCTCTGACTGATGCAGAAGGTCAAGAGGTTCTCTGACTGATGCAGAAGGTTAAGAGGTTCTCCGACTGATGCAGATGGTCAAGAGGTTCTCCGACTGATGCAGATGGTCAAGAGGTTCTCTGACTGATGCAGAAGGTCAAGAGGTTCTCTGACTGATGCAGAAGGTCAAGAGGTTCTCTGACTGATGCAGAAGGTTAAGAGGTTCTCTGACTGATGCAGATGGTCAAGAGGTTCTCTTCTCCCATAACCTTTCTCTTCTCTCTCTATTCTTTTTAGGAAATGGAAAGGGGCACAAAGTCAGTGACTATTTTGAGGTTAGTACAAAGGTAAACCCTGTTCTTATCCTGTGTTCACTTAAGTGAGTTTCACTGGCTTTGGTTCATATTTCACACATTCTTGGTGATGTTTCCAATTCTTTTAAATAATCGTTCTCATTTTGCTACATCTTGTTTCCATGCTTTACACTGTGGCCAGTTTGCCGGCAGCAGTGGCTCTGGCACTAGTCCTGCCCGGGGCATCCCGCCTCTGGTGCGTTCCTCTTCACAACACTCACTGTCTAATCTTCTGGTGAGCATCACCACCATCTCTGTAGCAGGCACTCTCTTGGCTTTCTCTTATCACTGAAAAATGACAAACAACATTTTTTGTAACTGTAATTTTATTCCATCAAAAACAGTTTCAACATGGCAGTCCTTCATCATCAGGGTCCGTTTTCACAGACTCATCCTCCTGCGGCTCTGTTAAAACTCTGCGCTCAAGCTCTTGCTCTCATAAAGCCATACAGGTGAGTTTTGTAAAGGTCATATTTGATAAAAACACATTTTGTTTTAGCTTTAGACGGGTAGAAGTACACACTATTGTAGATTAGCGTTGGATTTTATTATTGGGTAGAAGGAATATGAGGTGGCTTTGGTGCACATACTATACTATAAAATAATTAGTTTTCTTGTTTGCAGTCTGAACTGACACTGCTAAAGCTAACAGCACTGGAGAATGACAAAAACTCTGACTTGGAGAAAAAGGAGGGACGAATAGATGACCTGCTGAGGGTGAGACATAATGAATGCTACTGAAACATGCCAAGACTGTTTCAAAATGGAATAGTATTGAATTTCTGATTTGTTATGGTAGACAAACTGTGACTTGAGAAGGCAGATAGACGAGCAGCAAAAACTCCTGGAGTGCTACAAAGAACGGCTCAACAAGTGTGTGACCATGAGCAAGAAGCTTCTGATAGAGAAGGTACGTGTTCTGCATATGCAGCACTTGTAGGATATAGATTGTGTGGGATATTGCTTAGCTTTCTATTATTTCTTTGCTAGGCAAAGCAGGAGAAGAAAGCCTGTCGGGACAAGAGCATGCAAGACCGTCTACGCCTGGGTCACTTCACAACCGTACGCCATGGTGCCTCCTTCACCGAGCAGTGGACAGATGGATATGCCTTTCAAAACCTCATCAAGTCAGTTTGCAACCATAAACTGATGTTTGTCTATTTAGGCTTATTTATGAGATATAACTAAGGATAATTGTGATATAGGCAACAAGAGAGAATCGCCTCACAGAGGGAGGACATTGAGAGGCAGAGGAAGCTGCTTGGGAAAAGAAAACCTCCCTCCATTTCACAGGCACCTTCACCCAACTTTGAACAAACCAAACGAAAGAGCAGGAGCAATGGCCAGGAGAATGAAGCGTAAGATTGTTATAATAAAACATTTGTAATAGGACCTAATGAGTTACAATTTGGCCAAACTAACTCGCTTTGCTTTTCTCACACAGGTTGTCTGTTGCCGAGTATCATGAGCAAGAGGAAATCTTTAAGCTTCGAATTGGTCATCTAAAAAAGGTACAGGTTTAAGTCTGTGCAGATGTTCTTGTCAAGTTTGAAGACATGCTGCTAAATAATTTGGTTTATTTGGTCAGTTTACAAAATTCTGGTCGGATTGTAGAGTCAAAAGTGGAAGAGTGGAAATTGAGACTAAGCTTATTAGTATTGGGTGGACTTATGTCACAATAAATAAGATGCTGTAAAATCCTGGATCCAGACAATGATCCAGATTCTACAAATGCATTTTCTTTTTGTGATACACATGAATAAATTCTATAATTAATTATTTTAAAAGCATTGTATATCTATATGAGGGAATTGTGATGATTTTTTCCTTTTTAGGAAGAAGCAGAGGTGCAAACAGAACTGGACCAATTGGAACGAGTCAGAAACCTCCACATTCGAGAACTTAAGAGAATTCATAATGAGGACAATTCACAGTACGTCACCTTTTTCACTATCTATGAGTATCTATGTCTTTGTTTGATTGATAAAATGACTTAAATCTGTGTTGTAGATTCAAAGACCACCCAACACTGAATGACCGATATCTACTATTACATTTACTGGGAAGAGGAGGCTTTAGTGAAGTTTACAAGGTAACATATATATATATACACATTTCTTTTTTTAATAATTATCTGGGAAAAGTAAATGTTAACTGTATTTTTCAGGCTTTTGATTTAACAGAACAAAGGTATGTAGCTATTAAAATCCACCAGCTCAACAAGAACTGGAGGGAGGAGAAGAAGGAAAACTATCACAAGTGAGTTGATTTGGTCATTAAGTCATTTTAGAGCCTTAAAACTTACTGATCCACTTAACCACTGGCATTGATATTATAGGCATGCCTGCAGAGAATATAGAATTCATAAAGAACTTGACCATCCACGAATAGTCAAACTCTATGACTACTTCTCGCTTGACAAAGACTCGTAAGTGTCAGAAATGGTATATTATGCCAATTTATTCCACGCTTACTTGCAATTCTCAAAGCATTGAAAAATGTTCAAACTTTTGTCCTTTTTTATAGATTCTGTACAGTACTGGAGTACTGTGAAGGCAACGATTTAGATTTTTACTTGAAGCAAAATAAGCTGATGACAGAGAAGGAGGGACGCTCTATCGTCATGCAGATTGTCAATGCCCTCAAGTACCTCAACCAGATTCGGCCACCCATTATTCACTATGACCTCAAACCTGGTACCAACACAGCACTTGCATATATTAGATTTTATTATTAGATATTTACTTAATGATGTGTCATCCTGTTTCTGCGATTAGGAAACATCTTGTTGGTGAATGGCACCGCTTGTGGAGAGATTAAAATTACTGACTTCGGCTTGTCCAAGATCATGGATGATGATAGCTACAGTTCTGCAGACGGAATGGAGCTGACGTCACAGGGAGCAGGAACCTACTGGTACACTTCATTTACTACATACTTCACTTAATAATGAGTAAAAATGATATGTTTGAGGGTAGAGGTACGAGGGCATTGACTATTGTCTGTTTTCAGGTACCTGCCTCCGGAGTGTTTTGTGATGGGAAAGGAGCCCCCAAAGATTTCAAACAAAGTGGATGTTTGGTCAGTGGGGGTCATCTTCTACCAGACTTTATATGGACGCAAGGTAGTCTTCAATTTCTTTTTCAGTTGATTCAAATTTTGACGTAATTCTTAAAGCATTTCTAGCAATTCATCTTGTTTTTTTTTTTTTTTTAGCCATTTGGTCATAACTTGTCACAACAAGACATTCTTCAAGAAAACACTATTTTAAAAGCCACTGAGGTTCACTTTCCCCCAAAGCCTGCAGTCACCACAGAAGCTAAGGTGAGATGTGTTTGATTAAATAATAAAGACTGTCATTATAGACCAAGAGCATCGTCATATTCATTTGTTCTTTCTTTTTTAGGCTTTCATTCGTCGCTGCCTGGCTTATCACAAAGAGGACCGTGTAGATGTTCAACAGTTAGCCAGTGACCCGTTTCTAATGCCTCATATAAGAAAGACATTGGTTAACAGTACACCTCCAGCCCCCTCCATCCCCTCCACCTCCAGCTGTTACAGCAGTAGTGCCTCTGACTGAAGATGTGTGACTGAAACTAAAGGTGCCACATGTTACACACCTGAAAATCCTCCTTAATATTTGTGCAAAAAGCCTGATATGGAGGAAGTTAGAAGTGTGACTAATGCAGATTGATGTGTAAAAGATTAAGCTCCACTTTAGTGGTGATTCGAGGGCCAGTCTCTGGCTGTGGGCTCTGCTTAACCCATTCTGCCCATATGCATGCACTGACATAAACTGGCTTGTTAAAGGGGCTTCTCTTTACAATAAATAGTAAAAGCACCGAAATATTGCACAGCTGATGGCTGATTTGCCATGTGAAAAATTGTCTGCCTCTGTGAAGGTTTAAAATCATTATTCATCCCATCCTGCTTCAAAAATGTATCCTGTGTTGGTTACCCTTGGGGCTTTAAAGAAGGGCTCCTACAGTGATAATGAATGATGACCAAAGTTCAAGGCTGGGCTCGCCTTGTTTACATGGCACCACAGGAAGATCATGAATGACCTGATGACGAAGATGACTGACAGTGAAAGATTTACTGGTTTTGAACTATTTTTAATATTTTCCTGAATAACTGGAAGTTATTCCAATTAAGTCCATATTTTTTCATGAGATTCCCCCTGGAATGTTTTGGGGCTAGAGAATGAGTGTTGTAATGAGAGCTAAGATTATAATAATTAAATCATTAAAGAATTGTAATTTTTCTGTCAATATCATACATTTGTGCTTATAAAACTTGATTAAATCTCACGTGGTATAGGCATACTTCTAGTGCAGAGAAAACAGCCAATGAGAGGACTTGAGATTCAATACTGGCAAAAAGTAAAGCTTAAAAGTGGGATGTTATTTTCAAACCAGTCACATGCCAAAAGCCAACAAAATGTTTTTACAGACTGCACATAATCTACTTTTTTCAACATTTTACTCATTTTAGTTAGGGATTCTGGCATATTACTAGATCAGAGGGGTATGACAATACATGTGAAATGAAGCCATTTTATCTGTTATAAAACTGTGAGGTGACCCAGGCCAGTCCCCACTTCAGGTTGGTGAGCATAAACTTGAGTGCCTTCGTCCACTGCTCTTCGGAGTTAAATTGAGTTTTAATCGAGTAAGATCCTCCGCTCCCTCCTGTGTCCTCAATCTTTCCTTTATCTACGTCCATTCTGCAGTATGAAAAAAATACACTGTGTAAGTTATACCATTATTTGTATTTCTAAATTCAAACTTCATGAAAAAATGTGAAATTGTTATCCTGGGGTCATTAACACTACAAAAAAGGATGTTCTGTATCCAGAGCTCAACTATATTCAGTACAAGTAGAATGGGATATTATGTCATATCTTTATCCATAATCAACAATTGTATTTTTTACTATGCAAAGACAAAGCTATGAAATTGAAAGCATCACAATGGTGTTACACAAAATAATGGTATGTTTAAGGATGCGAGTGTTAAATAACAAACCTGTATGGCAGGCAGAAACCAGTGTCTCCTTTCTCAACCTCCTCTTTAAACTGCTGAACACAGTCCAAAAAGGCCACCATGGCGTGGTCGAATTTATTGTCCCAGAAAAACCTCAGTCCACCTGAGCAGTATAATGGAAGTTCCTGTACAACCCACAACACATGAGGAAGGACATATGTACAGCCTCTGACAGTGTTCAATTATAAACAGAAAATGCTGAAATACCTTTGACTTGTCTGTTAATGACTCTAGGTATGAGTGGTTTCCATATGGCACAAGGCGATATCTAAAATAAAATAGAGTAAATTTTAAAACTTGACATAAACTGCAATAAAGTCAAAAGCAATTTAATAAGCAAAGTTTCAAACTATGTAGAACAAAGACTTAAGTGTACCTCTGAAAATGCAACCCCATTTTGTTGGCCAAAGCATGTAGTAGCAGCACTGTCTGCCCCCAAGCTGCGTTGATCTCATTCCACTCCACAGGGACACTGGGAAGTCTACCCAGGCGAAAATTATTGATGGTACCAAACTGACCACTGTGCCTAAAGAGAAAAGAAGCCATTTATATCTTTAGACCGTAAACGTACTTATATAGGCCACATTTAAACATTTGTCTAAAAAGTATTTACCATATGTGAAAAGTGGCATTGAAGACATTGGTCTTTTTCAGACGATCTAGCTGTATCTGACTATATCTCATCTGATTGTCAACACTTTTTAACTCATCATCTAGCTCCAGTTGCTGTCGTTTGAACTCGCTGTATTCTTTTTGGTGCCTTCAACAAAGAGAGGTCGAATAAAAGCAGTGAATACGTTTATAAATGTCATTACTACAGCTGTGTCTTCACTCACTGCAGCTCCTCTGTGTCGAGCTGTTGAGAGTGAACCCTGCTCCGAGTAAGGTCTTGGGCCACGGCTGCCCTCTGCTCCTCCACTTCCTCCAACTCCTGTATCAGAGCCTCCTCTTCCTCCTTTAGCTGCTGCAACTCCGCCAATAGTGTTTCCTCTTCTTCCACTTCAAGATGTGACAACAGCTCCAGACACTGCCTGTAATTACAGCCCAAAGGTTAGCCCACAGTATAAAACTTCAAACAATCTTCACAATGCTTGCTTACTTATAGTTTTGACATTCATTTTCTGTGATATTAAGCTGAGTGTCCAAGTGGTCCAACAAGGTGTCAGTACATTCTTCACACAATGGATGGTCAACGTCTGTTTGACCAGACATGATGTCAAATAGATCACCAGTTACCTGTACAACACAAAATTAGATCATTTTGTAATCACAGCTGTGGTTTTACAAAAGGATTTGCAGAATTGTACCTTTAGTCTACGACTTAGATTTTCCATAGTTCCTCCATCAGAAGCATCTCCAATCAGGGTAAAGCTGTTGGCGCTCTCTGTGGACATCATGCTATAAGACAAACAAAGTAAGACTGCTATGTCTAAACTGACCAAAGGGTGATGTTTAAACCTCACAGCTCACCGGGCTGGAGGGATGGATTTTCTGGATACTCCATCCTGTTTGTTTTCTACAAAGGTCTCCTGAAAACAGTGAAAAGTATCAAATTAAAATGCACTTACACTTAAATGTAATTTTCAGTACCTATAAGTCATGCATGATTCTAAAGCATAAATAACTTCCCATCATTATAATGTGCAGGGGACTATAGAAACGCATTTTAGTTCTGCAAACCTCTGGTGCGGTCTCCCCTTCTCTGCTTTCAGGTTGTTTGCTCGGGGTTACTGTGACTAACGGAGCTAGAAAAATACATACACAGCCAGGATAATGTTATAAGATAACCGTTGATATTATTTAACACGCGTAACCAATTTCGTTCATACCTATTAATTCATGAATTGTAACCCGATCGAGGACATTAAAGGAGGTGTCCAGTTTAAGGGGCTGGCAGCATCGCTGACAAACGAAGCTTACTTGCGTTGTTGTGCTCGAAGACTTTGACCCCTCCATCATTTATCTGTAATAAATAACGTATAAAAATTATATACATTTGCACCAGAGCTGTAATCACGGGCAGTTGCGTGCTAGTAATGAAATGTAGCATTAAGATTGATTTTGCTAATCGGCTACAAAGCTAACTAGCTAACAATACGTCTTAAGAAAAAAATATGTGAACTTACTTTTTAAAAATTTCAAGATGTAAAAGGCTGAACACTATTGCATTGCAAATATGAACGCAACATGGGAGAAATTAATAGATGGACGCTAATATTTTTGGCTTGATCATCGGTTTCCCAAGTTTCCGTTTTACTTCCGTGTTGTTGTTTACGTTAGTGCTGACGTAAAAATAAAAGTCACATGGCATCTCATAACAGTTTTCATCATGTAAGCTTTTCTTCTCTTAAAACGTCACGTGTGTCTTTAACGCTACAAAATTCATTCACATACAATTCAAGCCAACATATAAATAAATACATACAAAAACAATAACAAAAAAATATACTTAGAGTCATTGGTTGTGTCTTGTCAGTAGGTGGCGCTGTAACCTTAGCTGTAGTTTTAGTAAAAACGAAGAAGACTGTTGTTGCGGGAAAACTGAAGCGGGTGGATTCTACAGGCACAACTACATACAATAGAAAATACGAGGTAAATTAAGTGTATATGCGATTAGTAACAGTTAGTCAGTGGCGTACCCTTGAATAGGAAATACGCGGGGGTGTTATATATCTCTGGTCTCGCATCGTCTCACATTTGTCCTTGAAAGGCAAAAGCAAGCAAGCACACGCGAAGGTAGACTGTCAGTGTAGTAAACTAAAATGAATTGTGAAAATGTGCACGTCAATAATACAGATATGATGCGTTTAACCTCGTTTAAAATGTTCTGCTTTAGTCTTGTTTGTTTACCCTCTTCCGTGCTTAGGGGGCGTCGCCATTCTTTCAACCCACTTCTACATGTTTAGTTGCACATGTATTGTTATTTATACATGGTAGAAATCACTATCTGCAAGTGCATACTCCTTTTCACTTTTTCTGTTTTGTAGTTGGTCAAAATGGGAGAGGTCAACCCTAAGGCAGCAGATGTCAAGAAAGGAATTTCTGTTCTTTGGGAAACTCTGCAGTGTCCTATATGGTAAGTGTGTAATGTTTTTGTTTGTTTCAGAAGAAGTTTTGTTGATTTGTAGCTATTGTCGTTTTCTTTTTTTGTTCTGTTTCTATTATAGTTTGGAATTAATGACTACACCTGTATCTACAAAGTGTGACCACCAGTTCTGCAAGTAAGTAAAAGCACCGAAACACATGTTTAATCTAAAAATGAACCTAAAACCAATCTTTTGTTTCCTTGTAATGTCAGATTTTGTATGATGAAACTTCTAAACAACTCCAAACAAAACAGGGCAAACTGCCCTGTGTGTAAAGCCAAAGTTACCAGAAGGTCAGATAATACAAAAAAATACTTGTAGTAGTATTGTAATAATTATTGCATAGTATTCTAATAAATTATTAAGTACATATAATATTTTTTACTAATTAGAAGCTTGCAGGAGAGCCCTGGTTTTCAGAAGCTTGTTGTGGGATTGCAGGACATGATCCAGGCATATGAACATGACACTGGAACGAACTGTAAACAAGTTACATTTTTCAATACTCTCTAATTGTATCTGCTTTTCAAAACTAATGTGTAAATTCATTTACTTTTCAGACTTTACTGGACTGACTCTACAAAAAACCCCAGCAGTACAGTAAGAAAGTTTAAGTCTATTGAATGTATTTACTGACTTTGTCCTTATTAATTGCATTCTTTATCACCCAGTGTTACAGATGCTGAAGCAAATCAACATCATCATGATAGGGCATCTGAAGACATTTCTCAAGTAGAACTTGACAATCTAAAAACTACCAACAGTAATGATCCTCCAAGATCTAATCCCTCAACTATAGATGGTAATATGTTGTTTTTATTATACAGAAGCATATTGTTGAAAGTCATGTCTTCAAACCTGAACCTTAAGTATATACACAGTACTCTACATGAATACTATTCAATTTCTTTTTTCTTTTTCTAGCCCAAAATGAATTTGCAAGGCTTATGGGACTTGAAGACTCCAGTCCAATGACAACAGAAAATGAAGCTCTGGACAGCGGACTTGGTGGACCCCCTCCTGCATCAGAAAAGAAGATAAGTGTCCCTACAGATATTCTGGAGCTGATAACAGAACCCAACAAAACAAGAGTCCTGATTAAGTCTTCTGACCTTCCACCACTGATACTTGAGGAAGAGAAAGGCGAGGATGAGGAGGATGTACATGATGAAGAACAGCATCCCAATAGGTTATCGAGTAGGAAGCGTAAAAAGGAATCAAAGCCTGATAAGATACTTAAGCAGCGGCAAAAGAAAAGTGTTGAAAAAGTTAGAGATTGGCTTATGAATGTCCCAAATGAAGAAGACATTGAGTTGGAGAAACCAGCCACGAAGACTCATAATACAGACTCCGACAGTTTTTCTTCTGCTTCTACAATTGATCTCGAACAACACAACAATGACATTAATGCCTTTGAGAAGAATGTTCGGACCCTTGAAGATCAGGTGTTTGGTGCGATATACAGGCGAGAGAAAAAAAGCAATGCGGTAGTCTCGTCACCTCCAGATATTTTATCCAAACTGAATCGACAAGAAGATGCGAAACAGGTTGATGAAGAAGAAAACAGAAGTGACACAGAAAAGGAGCAAGAAATAGTAAATCTTGTTGATGACAGTAGTGAGTTTAAAGAAACAGAGCATATCGACACGGAAGTAAACAACCATTTAGATAGCAATAAACAATCTGGACAAGAGTTGAATAACGAGCCAAATGACAATTGTGAAGAAAAGGTCGCTTCTCCTTTGCCTGGACCGCTTAAACTGAGAAGTAAATCTAGAAAAAGGATGCATTGCGCCATGGAGGATGTTGACAGTGATTTGTTACAAGAGCAGGCTAAGACGGAGCCAGAAAGCAGTGAGCAAAAGAAGACTGTTAAGACAAAAGGCAGAAAGTCCGGGTCAAACAAAAACAAGCCCGCTCGAGTCGCAAAACCTCTTGATTTGGTTGAAGTTCAAAATGGAGATGCGTCTTCTGCTGAAGAACTCAAAACAAAACTTGCATCAGAAGAAGTTCAGGTTCATATTGAGAATTACCCGAGCAGTGAAGACCAAGATGCAGCTCTTGTCAAAAGCACCAGGAGGAGTAAAAGACTGCAAAGCTTTGTTGAAGAGGTTCAAGGAAGTAAAAAGAAACGGACCCTGCTAAAAGTGATCACATCTCACAAGCAAAAAAAATCTGACAAAGTAAAAGATACCACAAAGAATAGTGTTGTGTCTCCAGAACATGTGACAAAAAATGGATGTGTTTATGGTAAAGAATTAGGGGGAATTGAAAAAATGGGCTCTTGTAAAAGTCCAGCTGTTTTGAGACAAACACAATCTCTTCATAGAGTCTCAGAAACACTAAATCCTGAAATGTTGTCCGGTTGTTGCACGCCAGTTGTATCAGGTTGTGTAACCCCAAGAGAAGCTGTAGATGTCAATACTGTCCATGAAAGTGACATTCAAACTAACTCAAACAGTGTCGAGTTGGAGTCTTTGGGATGTAAGGATGATGAAAGGGAGGAGGATAAGAATGACAGCGAGCTTGACACAGAGCTTGACACAGAGCAACTGGTCAGGAGCTTCAAAGCTACTAAAAGGAAATCATTTCACCTTGGAGGGCCACCTGTAAAAAGAGATTTAAATGAGAGAAAAGCTAAACAAACTGAACCAGAAGCTGATCAGGCTTTAGAAAATGACAAAACATCCAACCAAAACACATTTCAGAACAGCTCTCTGTTTAGTGACCTGATACCACCATCAGCATCCCCAACCCAGAAAAGCAAACTAGTTGTTCATGATAAGGTTATTATCACAGAAATCAGTGTTGATAATTGTACCACTAGTGGTGCTCTAAGTCCAAATAAAGTTTCAAGATTAGAAACACCAAGTTCTCATCCCTCTGGCATCCCTCAAATAGTTGGCTCTGGACTTCGTTTTACATCTGCCCATTTGTCTGACAGTGGAGAAAACAAAGAGCAATTGGCAAAGCAAGCTTCAAAGTGCTCTCACATATCAGAGAGTCAGTGTTCAAAAGCGGAAGATGGCATTTATTTGCTTGATCCAGATATAACTGACAAACCTTGGCTAGGAAACCCATCAGAAAGTTTTCTACACCCAGAAAACTCTTTGACTCCTGATGGTCTTCTAACACACACTGTCACAAATGTTGATGTAGCAAACAGTCATGACAGCCACAGCGTTCAGTCCTCCATCAAACCCAAAACAAAGAAGAGAAGAAGAACACGCAGACTGGAGTCGTCACCTGAATTTGAAAGCAGTGGGTCAAAAGAGGAATTACCAACTTTAGCCCAGATCCTAAAATGTAACTCTACTAGTGCGCAGGATGAAAGGGAAGTGGAAAAAACCCACCTGATTCCAGATGGAGAAAATAATATAAGTCTTTCACCACCTGCATGTCCCAGCCCAGAGTATGTGAACTCCAGCCAAGCTTCAGTGGACTTATTTGGGACACCAGAAGAATGTAAGTACATAAAATGTTCAATATGGGTTTTACATTGTTTCTAAGAAATAATTTCTGTTCTTATTTGTTTGTTGCTCAAAATATTAAAGATCATTTTACATATTTTTTATTTCAAAGCTGGTGATATCCCAGTAAATAATGCCAGCCACGGAGCGTCTATGGAGCTGTCACAGATTTCAAGTGAAGTCCTAGTCACACAGGTAAACAAGAGAAATACATTTGTTTTGTTAGATTTATTATTATTATTAACTTATTTAGCACTTCTTGGTTCTAACTGGGGGCGGCACAATATGAGAAAAGCATGTGATATTTGAATATATTCAATATTTTTGCCACATTTTGATTCAATTAAGGAGAACTGGTTCCTATATTTTCTAGTTCTTATTAAACAAGGACCAACAAAGGACTAAATGACGGAAATCACAAAAATTTACAACACATTTTCATTCAAGGCTCTAATAGCTAAACATATTTTCAGTGTAAATCTATGCCACATGAAAGACCATAGAGTAATAGTTATATGTTTTGATTTTTGTGGTACAGATGGCTTATTTTGATATTGATATTTATATTGATACATTTGATATTCCATGCACTATTACCCTTTCCCCTGTAGAGGGCAGTCACCACATTTTCTGTAAACTAAAACTGTCAGCTCCTGGATGACAGACTACCCTGCTCAGTAAAAAATGTGCCCCTCAGCAGCTTTCTAAATTGCATTTCATTTACGTTCGAGGAATCGCTGCCGAGGAGATGATTCTTGTTTGTGCCCTCATCCATCTTGGAGCTCTCTCGCTTTTATCTTTCCAGATTTGACTGGAAGATCAGGTTTTACGCCCTGGCGTTAGAACCATGATCACACACATCTGTGCATCCAAATATATTGTTTTATTGTCAATTGTTTATGCATGAAACTGGCCAGTTTATTCTCACATTAACTTATTTAACAGCTCAGTTAGTATATACACACATACTGTATACAGTTTTGTATTATTCCATTGCTTAAACTGATCTTGCGTGTCTCACAAGTTCAACTTTAGCTTTGATCAACATAGATGTAGAAGGTGTTTCAAATACTTTTACATTGTCAACTTGTGTGTCGGGACCAAAGAGTGCGTTGCAGATTGAATCCACAGTAGTTTCAGTGTTTACATTATTTGAAGCCTGTATCTTCTGGGAATCTGGGATTGCCAAAAAATCATCTGCTTTCTTCTAGTATGTTGGCATATGTTTTACACTGGATGCCATTTTTCTACTGTAGTGGCTTGTGTCATCCTGTGGCTAGATTTTTTTTGAAGCCTCAAAGCCTTTTTCAACGGAATGCACCATAACCTTTTGAATTTAGGAAAAAAATAACTTCTGTTCAGTGTGTCACAAGAAATGTTCAAACCAGTCCAGAACCACCAGACCAGCATGTCCTTGTATGGCATTGCAAATGTTTTATTGCAGCATTCTCTTGTGTTAATAAAACAGCTCAAAGACTCATTTGTAAATACAAGCTGTCCTCATTATTTTTCTTCTTGCAGCAAAAGATAGAACTGCAGAAGGAGCTGGTGAGGCTGGAGAAGATGATGGCTTTGGTGACTGAGGTGCTCCATGAGAAAGAGAACAGTCCTGAAAACCACAAAGACACAAAAGAAAATGACAAAATGCAAGGTTTGGAATTGTTACATGTAGAATAAAATCTTAAAGAGCACTGTAAAATTAAAATATGCTTTTCCACTGTATTGGCAATTCATTGATTAAAATTGAGAAAAATGTGCTTTGTGCCAGGTGACCCAGAATCTATCGGGCCACTTGTATGTAATGAAGATCCAGGACAAGACCCAGACAGGTAAGCTGAACACTTATGCCTGGCCCTGTAGTTTTCCACATTCATTGTGAATAGTGAATGTGAGATTGAATGCAAGATCTGTCTGTGTATGTCTCCGTGTCTGCACCAAAACTTACTGGTTATTGTCCACAGTCAAGCATCCAGTTTCTTCTTAATGTTTACAAATAGAGCTTCTATAAACCTAAATTAACTCAAACAAAGGGAGAAGCAAATGGCATGTAATTGCTTTTTATTTTAGTGTGTCACTGAATTGGAAAGTTAGCGGGTCGCTCTCTGATGCATCTCAAGAGCACAGGCGGATAATCTCACTAATGAACCCAGAATCTGCTTATGCTGTGGAGAATTTAAAAAAGTCATTACCAACTACATCTTATATGTCATTTAGAGCACTTAGAAGGAAACTTGTGTTGCCACGGTAATTTATCTCCCTTGCCTGACTGCGCCCCCTCCTCCCAGCCTCGTGCATTGCTGGGCTATAAGTGCAAGGATGAAAACAGAGGCTTTTGTATTTCCAGATATGACTTTGCAAAGTGATTATTTCATGAATGCACTGGTGAAATTGGGAAGAAAGGTTTTGTGGCTGAAGTGTATGACAAATCTCCATTGAGCTCTTATCGTGCTTAGAGCAGGTAATTTAAATATAGGCACAATGCTCAGTGTTCACAGAGCTGGGCTGACTTTTGAGAAATGTACCCAGAACAATATACAAGAAATATAACATCATTCATATACTGAAAATGAAATAGTCGTCTGAAAGCTTTTGAAAAAGGTTGGAAATGACTTGGTGGTTTTGGTCTCAACTTTGATAATGTCACACGTCAAAGCAACAATTAAGCTAGACAATATACTTGTCTATATAGTGTATACCAGTGGTTCTAAAACCTGACATTGTTCTTTTTAGTCCAACGGTTTAGATCCAGTTTATTTCTGAATAAGTACTGGTTTAGACCTAGTTTAGACCTGGATTAGAACTGGTTCAGAACTAGTAGATGTGTTTAGGTCTAGCCCTAGTTTAAACTTGGGTTAGACCAATTTTGGTTTAAACCTGAGTTAGTCCTTGTTTAGTCCTTGTTAGTTAGTTGGCTGCTGTATACAACAAAGTAACTATTATGCTGTTGGATATTGAAAGGCAGTACCTCCTAGTTTGAGGGGTGGCAATTTATTACCCTCTTAGAGTCTTCATCCAGTCGAGTTCAAATTCTCAAGCTCCTAAACTAATTCAACAGTTTCAGAATTTGAATGCCCTTTTTTCCAGGAATAATGTCCAAAGTGCAGGAAAAAACACCAGGAGGGGCCCATCTGATGCCAAAGCTGTCACCAAGACCAGTGTGGCAAAGCATGGCAGCACTACAGACACTGGTATGAAGTTTTAAAATGAACTGATATTGTATTAACATCTAAATCCACTAGTCTTCATTCAATACATAACTCTGAAACACATCCTTCCTCTGATTTACAGCCCAAAGCTCCACATACAAAGACTTCAATGGGAAAGGTGCCCCTTTGACAGCAGCCAGTTCAAGTTCAACATCCAAAACCCATCAGACCGAGTCACCAACATATGGGCAGGAAGATAAAGAAAACGACACTCCGCAAAATGACCAACCAAAAACGAAAATGGTGCTGGTATCTTCTGGACTAGGACCCAGTGAACAGGTTTATGTCTATGGTTGTGATATCAGTGTTACTATTGTGTGACAAATGGCAAGAAGAAATGGCTTGTTCTTTCTCTTCAGATGATGGTGAAAAAATTCGCAAAGAGAGTTGGTTGCCGTGTGGCGTCTCGGGTAACGCCGGATGTTACCCACGTCATAATGAACACCGGTAAGTCAATTAACCAGTACACTGCACTCTCTGGCTGCTTTATTAGGTACACTCATTTAAGGCCTTGTTATTCAAAGAGGGTAGCTGCTAAATATTTCAGAAATAGCTGTTCTTTTGGGATTTCAGAAGCAAAGTTTTAAAGGGAATTCGTTCAAAGAAGAGAATATCCAGTGAGCACCAGTTCTGTGGTCCAAAAATGCCATGCTTAGGTGCTTAGGACTAGAGGAGCAGAAGACCACACCGGGGCCACTTTATTAGGGACAGAGTCAACCTAGTAAAGTGGTCCAGAAAGTGTAGAATATACTTTATGATATGTAAAATAAAAACAACCAAAGTGCTCCTCAGAGATTTATATCTCTCGCACCCTCCCACTTTCTCCTCCTCCATTTATTACCATGTTGTTAATTACCCTCACTCTGATCGATTATTTCAAATTTCAAAGCTAGCACAGTCGGTTAAAGGCGGCCTTTTTTCTAATGTCAGCCGTTTCCTGGGCAACGGGAAGCTGAAGCCCGTGCCGCTTGATCTCAGAGGTTAAAGGGCGAAGAAGCAGATACAAAGAACTGCTCTAATGTTTTTATTTGGAATTGGTAAATAACAAGATTTTGAATTAAGTAAAGAGAAGACATGTTTTAGACACTGTTATTTTATACACTCTCTGTTCACTTTATTAGGTCAGTGTGCTTGTGAGTTCAAATGTAGCGAATCAAATTGCAATGAACCCGTATATTTAGTCATGCACATGTTCAAACAATCATCAGAATGAAGAAGAGATTTAAGTGTCTTTGAACATGGTGGGGCTGTTTACACAGGGTTTACAGAGATTGAATTTTTTACAGTGAGCGGCATTTCTGTGAAGAAAATGCCTTGTTCGATGCCAGAGGTCAGAGACTGGTGTGGGACTGTAGTAAGAGTGAACCAAAGCCACTAACCTTTAATTCTGTTGTTATGCTCCTTGATGGTTGTTGTACTTTTGCACCTTTCATGCATTTCTTTGTCTTGTCAGATGCACTCTAACATGATATTCTACAACTATCTCTATTATAATTAAGTATAAGGGCTAGATTAAGTATATTTAAGTATAAGAGTTCAATTATGTATGTGGTGATGCTAATGAATAATTTTCAGCAATTTTGACTGTATGTAAAAATGTGTAAGAAGATGCACATTCAGTTTGTAAGCCAAATTAGTTTTTGTTAAATATAAAAACAAATGAAATAAAATCACGTACAATTTGCTTTGTGAAAAATGTGGCATTAGATCAAGTTTGCTTCCATAACTAACATTATGTTATATTTTGATACTTATAAAACTGTATAAATGAAAAACCTGAAGAATAAGATGTGTGTGTGTCACTGCTGTCTACACATTTATAAACATTTCTTGTTTTCAGATGAACGTCTGGTCTGTGAGCGCACACTCAAGTACTTTCTTGGCATCGCAGGCAGGAAGTGGGTGGTGAGCTTCCAGTGTAAGTTGCTTTTACTCAAACCTAGCTATAATGTATGAACAATTAATACATTTGTAATTACAAAATATATGAGAAAGGCTTGTAATCCTCAGGGATTTCTGAGTGCTTCAAACAAAAGAAGCTCTTGGACGAGGTCTGTACATCTCTTTGCCTTTATATGGTCCAATTGTGTAGTTACGTCTCTGTGGCCTGATGTTGAAACAAGGGACTGTGATGACTCTCTTAATATAGCTTGTTGTGATACTTCATGCATTATTTGTGATGCATTTACTTTTACTATCTATGCGTCTGGTGATTACTATGCAACTATCAGCATTTGCCAGGTCTTGTTTAGGATTGTCATTGTTTCAGATATCAAGCTTTAGCAAAATCTTGGACCTTTGTAAGTTATTTGTAATATAATATAAACGTATGTATCAATTGTGCTTTTTTATTTTCCTATAGAGCCTCTTTGAAGTAAAAGGTGACGTAGTGAATGGTCACAACCACCAGGGGCCCATGTATGCACGCACCACAGGAGACAATAATGTAGGTTCTTCATCTATTATGTTATATCTGTTTACTGTCCAGAGTTCCATAGCAAAAAACATACCCGGAGTTGTATTTAGTTTTATTAATGCATGTTTGAGTAATCCTGTATGCTGAGGCACTGATATTATTAGGAGCTGAAAACATTTACCTTTCTACACAGATAGGTGAAGAAACCTTATTGTAACCATTAGCTGTAGCGGGTGTGGCAAGCAGGGGAAAAGAGGGCCTAATTGGGACATTCACGTAATCAGAGCTTTAAAGTCACCTGTAATGCAACCCGTAATTAAGCGTAAAAGATTTCACATGGTCCATTTGTCGTATTTGTTAATCAAAGCGGCTCCATCATACTGTAATGAGTCAGTTGGTAAAACAAATGGAAGCATCTCTGCTGTTCCCCGTCATGTTGTTCAAAAACACATGGCAAAAAAATCCAATGGTGAAAACATTCAAAGTGATGTTCGTTGTAAGCTAAAATGTACTTCTGTTGGAGAAATGGTGTTTAAAATTTAAAAGATGATTATTATCAAATCGGTTGTGACGCCAAACCACAAAAGCCTTGTCCTGAACCTGTTTCTCAGTATTGCACCAGCCTGTTAGTCCAGACCGCTTTGTAAAAAATGTAATGGCGTACAGCAGGCAGCACTGAGGGGGAAAATTAGAAATGGCTGCATGTCATGTATTTGTGTATCGCCGTCTTTGAAGAACCTCTGCTAATTGAATTAACTGGTCATTTCAGGCTTGTTTTAGTGGCTTGTGAGCAGCTTGGCACTTTGATGGATTCAGACAAATTATGCTGGGGCTGCACAATATACTGTGAATTTGTTTGTATTGCATTATTAGCAGATATGTCTGAATCGCAAGGTAACGAAATGTATTGCAATAATGTCTTTAATCTGACACAAATATTGGTCCAGTATTTGAGGCTTTGAATTAAACTGAACTAGTTTTGATTTTGGCTTCGGTTTGACGCTGCCTTAGCCTTAGATTAGCCATAAATTTCAGTATTCATTTACTACCAGTTTTGACTAGTAAATTCTTGCTTCAATTCTAAAATGCTTAAATTCAGTGAAACGTGTGATTACCAAAGGTTACCCAAGTATCAACAATGACAGATCATCATGCAGATTGAGCCCTTCATATTCACTATTCACGTCACCTGCACCATTTGTCAGACGCCAGATCAAATGAAGAGACTGGAATAGGCTGTTTGTGTGAATGTGTGCTTGTCATCAACCACAGTCTTGTAATCTCTTCTGAAGGACGTTTTGTGTTGTCTAAATTAAAAATCTGTTACAGAAACACTTCATTTTACCAGACACCTCTGGTTAATGATCATTATGAGCAGAGGGAGAGATCAGAAATGACTTCTCTATGCATTTAGCAGACAACAAACATAACTAGGCTTCCAGTCACATTTCACATAAACTCACTTCCTTCTAGCACACAAGACACTGTGTTTTGCAGATTTTGCCGTAGCAACAGAGATTGTAATGATTAATATGGTTTTCACACTACCAAACTCTGTGAACTCTTGTCAAATGTTATTATTCCTGTCTTTGTTTCAGCTGCTGATGAAAGGCTACAAGATCTGTTTCCAAGGACCTTTCACAGACATGACCACAGGTAAAACCAATTTAATGTAAAGGCTGCTATCTTCAGATACTGCATATAATGTACCTGTCCGTAACGCGCTTCAGTTTGATCTTCGCACTCAGCCTGTCTGTCTTTTTCAAACAGCAATTATGCCTCAGTTTGGTTTGTCTAAGAGATACACGCTTAAGCACTGCAGGACTAAAATGAAAACTATCATTACTGACTATCACAGATGTTAGAGCAGTCATTTGCATGTGTTAAAAGAGACGTACTTGCTGTCCACAGTTTTACATGAAGACCTGGACACTAATCTTCTTGCTAAGTGATGCTTAGGAGGAGTAAAATGGATGGATATGCATGCTGTGGTTTGGCTCTGCATTTTAGAAGCATATTTTTGTGAGGATGTTAGTTCTCTTTTGATTTGATAGTTTGCAAAAGAAAAGGGGAGTAATAAAAGCCATAGGAATAAATGAGAATGTGTGAATCTAGATCACCTGCCTTTTTTGAAGATCGAAATACACCATTCATTACATCTAGGTCTGCAGACAATCTCTGAACACACATGAACAAAACATGATTCAGGTTGGCTACAGTGGCAGAAGACCACATTGGTTGCCACTTTATTAGGTACATTGTCTATGTAATAAAGTGACCAGTGGGTGTATAATGGTTTTGTTTGTGGTTCCATGGATAATGCATTTACCCTTGAACTACAAGATGTAAGTTTGTTATAGTGTAGTCTTTAAGATTATTTAACTCTCTCTAAATACTATGTTTTGCTTCACCGTCACATGTGGTTGAATTGACAGACAGATCATGGGTGAAGGTCTCCGGGGTCACGTTACTTAAAGAGCCACGGGCAGCGTTTTTTTGTTTCCTCCTAAAGTGCTCCTGCCGCTCACTCCCGCTGCTCCATTGATCGATGAAGCTTTGCTAATGGCTCAACATCTGCTGCTCATGAGTTTTAAAGACTTTTTACATGACGCTAACAGGAGGCAGGCCCTAAAGGATACTATCTATTATTTAATTTGTCAGGTTTGAGTGCGTTGAGATTATAAGTAATACTTTCTCAACATACAGCACATTGCAACTGATTTAGCCAGGATTTGAAGGCATGCTGTTCAGAAAATATGCTATTAGTCATGTGACTACACACCACAAGTCCAGACTTTTTTGATGGACCGGTAGGTTCCTTTCACCATTTGATGAGTGATAGTAGGCTGCTCACATCTTTCTGTCTCTTCATGCTAATTTCAGACAGACTCAGTCATGTTGAGATCAGGTTTTTGAAGCTAAAATAGGTGAGGATAGTTATGGTACTAACTAGAAGCTAAGGCAATGGCCTTATGCTACAAAAGTTAGATACTGTAAAATCTCAGATCCAGATTGTGATCACGATGGATCCAGATGGTGATCACGGTGGATCCAGATGGTGATCACGATGGATCCAGATGGTGAGCTTGATGGATCCAGATGGTGATCACGGTGGATCTAGATGGTGAGCTCGATGGATCCAGATGGTGATCTCGATGGATCCAGATGGTGATCACGATGGATCCAAATGGTGATCACGATGGATCCTGATGTGAAGATCCACATAAAAATAAAGAGTGTCTTTCTAACTTTGCTTTTTGACAAGTTAATCATTTGAAAGCATTGCTACTTCACTGGATTTTCTCTTGCATAAAACACTTGCACAGTACCTCAATTATCCTCTTCTTAAAGCAGAGACACATTTTGATTGATGTTTGATATGTCAAAGATGTTTTTCCAAATACACATTGACTTGACTGAGATGCACGTATCGATTTGATGTGGAGACTGAAATATTGACCTGTTTTTTTCTTCTGATCAAAGCAAGTCTGACTTTGAAATGAGTCTCCTCTATAGCCCCACAGGGTTAAAAGGTTCGAGGTGGAAACATTTAATTTATGTGTTTGTGTGTGTTTTTAGATGAATTGGAGTGGATGGTGGAGCTGTGCGGGGCCACTGTAGTAAAAGACTCATCTCTCCTTGATGGCAAACAGGTAACAGACAGTGCCAAGTTTCTCATAGGTGGAAATGACTAATATTAATGCATCACCTCTTTGGATACACCATGTTATCATCCTAAGTGCAGTAGCTGGACTCTTGAACCAGAGATTTCCACTGCTAACCTCCACAGCAGCAAGAGCAATGTCATTTAGTTCAATTAGCTCATCCACTATTGTCAAGATCCATGGATTTAGTCATTTATAGATTTATACTGCAAGGGTTTCTAAATGGTGGGTCACAGGGAAGCTGTTTTTGTATGCAAGGTCTGACCACATAATGTAAAATGTAGTGTAAAGTAGTCCTATATTAAGTTTAGTTTTAGTCCAGAACATTGTATCTTATCTGACTTAAATAAGAAAAAATACTTTATCTGATCCTATTCGATGATCTAAAGTAGGTAATCTGTTATTTTTACTTTAGTCCCTCCCCTGGCCTCTACAGCAACATCAAATCAGATTTTGTGGGTTACCACTTTGACCAATAGTAGAAGAGTTTCTTGTGTACTGATGCTGTAGAGGCCAGTGCGGGACTAAAGTAAAATAAGAATTATGACCGTCAGCTGCCGCCTTGGCACCATCACTAGTATATAAATTGTACTACTACAACTACTACTACAACTACTACGACTTCAGCATTAATTAAAGGCTTAGCGTATCCAAAAATGGCCAATTCTCAGCATATTCATCACATTCACCACATATTCTTAATACCATGCATCCCTAAATTGAACCCCCCTCTTCTCAATCACAAAAGACTCATCAATCTCATTTATAACCTGTGAAGATTTTTATAGTGGGTCAGCAATACTTCGGATTAGTTTTGATGAGTCATGGATTATTAACATGAACCAAACAGCTTCACGCGGCTCTGAAGCACAAAGCTCATCTCAGTTAATGGTTATCTATCGTCTCCAGGGTTAGACTCCTCCCACATCAGGGCATGTGGATATGTGCTACTACAAATATTACTTTCATTATTTCAACAAAGTAAAAAATGAGGTGAAAATGCCACACACATCTACACTGGCTTATTCAACAAAACTATTGGACTCAAAATTTAGCTTTTATTAGATGTGTGCAATATGGCCATAAAAAGATTGTATTGTGAGTTGAAGTTATGATAATCCGCTAATCTAAGGAGTTACTGTGCTTTCATTTATGCTCTACTCATCTTCTTTCCCTGAAAAAGGTGAAATAACTAGTATTATTATGAACATTGGATTGGATGTACATTTCATTTGTGTTCAAAATATACAAAGTCAAATCTAAACCATGATCTTGGATAAAATTGTGATACATTTTTACCATATCACCCACCCCCTACTATATATTGTTTGGGTCCTGTGTTTTTTAGATGATAATATGCATTCATTTTCTCTCCTTTCTGGCTTTCAGAAGTCTCATCAGCTAGTTATTGTACAGACTGGATCAGAGATACCCAAGTCCAAATATAACAGTAAGTCTGAGAATAGCGTTTAATTTTTATCCATAACAAAGAAGCCACCTTTATTTACACAATGGTTTTTAGGAATTTTTGTGCAACTGAACTTACTTGCAATATATGTCAAAAGACTGTCATATGCTATAGCTGCACATCAATTAGAAGAGAAACCACACATTTGCATTCAAGGCCATACACAGAAGATGTTTTAGAAGGTTTAGGTAGCACAAACTGAACATGGTAAAGGATGAGTCAGAACCTAAGGCCACTGCAGACAGTTTCTGGTCACTAGGCATGCACTGTATTCAATGTGCTCCTGTGGGCCCATTAGTCCACTGACGCTATGCCATGGTTAGAAAAATGACAACCGCTGCCAGCTTCAATGAGACAACTTTGCCAACGTGAAGCAAGTGTGAAAGAAGTTAGGTGGCAAGAGAGAGCGGGGCATGGCCAGAAGAAAATGTCAGATCGAAGTGAGGGGACATTTTTAAACGAGGGGCCCACAGGAAGAGTCAAGAGGCCCATTGTAACATGTGGCTGCTGACAGGAGCTAGTGGACTAATCCTAATTTTCACTTTGAAATATTGAATACACAGGTAATAAAACATGCCTTTCCAGTCACTGTTCTTCCTTCTGGTTCTCTTGTTGCTTGTATTTTCGTTTCTGCTCCATGGGCTGTTTGGGTCATACACAGTGCAACACACAGTTTACACGGCACAATCTGGATTCGTCTTGACATTTTTCAGGTCATTCAAAGGAAAATAATCTTGACAGCCTTGGTCAGCTAACCTATTTTCAATCACAACAATGCAATCGCAAGAAAGTAAAAAGTTCCCTTTCCGACTTTTGAATAGCAACATGATTTCTACTAGAACAATCATAACTGTTCGTCTAAATGGGTATTTTGTCAATTAGCATTAGCTGCTCTTTCTGTGTTTCTTGGTACTGATTGGTTGTATGTCTATCCAGTTGTATTTAGTTTAATTCACAATTTACTGACAACAGTTATTATGCCAGCTACTTAAAATATTACTATTGTTCTTTATAATGTAAAAATGCCTTGCTTTTCTTCCCTAAATTTAAGTTGAAATCCTAAGGTTACTACTTCTGGATTAAGGATGAAGTAACTAAACAATAACATAGTCACGCTACAGCTAAGCTAAATCTAATATTTATACAGCTCGTGTATACAACCAGAACTTGACAGTTGCAGGCTTCAATAGCATGTCCTTCATTTCATTCATTTCTCATAATTTGAACTAGTCTGCTCTATATATGTAGTGTTTTAGTTTTATAGTTGTGAACCTCTTTGTACAGTGTATTTTTCTATGCGCAGGTCTAGCCAAAGTGGCGACGATGGTGACACGAGGCTGGCTCTTGGACACTGTGGCAACATACACTATACAAAACTGTAAAAACTACGCAATGTAATCCAACTTAAACGTTTGTCAAAAATGGTTTTAAACTTTTCTTAAACCTGTTTTGTGAAAGGCTGTATATGTAAAAACAAATATATATAAAGTATAATTACGTAGAAGAGCTTGTGTCATGTCGTTCATTCATAGTGTTGAGTTTGATAAGTTGCATGCACACACGTCCTACTGTTGTTTGGGCATGATTCATTATTTTTGGGTTATTTGCCAGGCACATAATGCATTGCAAACTAGCACAATTCTGGTCAATGTATTGATTTGACGTTTTGGTGCCTTCTAGACCTAATTGTATATAGTATTTAAATGCATATATATTGGTTTCTCCCCATACTTTTTTTACAGTTCTTAAATGGTAGCTCGTGGTCACAGCAGTATTTCTACACACCAACATGTTCTGCACAATGCCTATTAAGTTATTTAGCAACTATTGTGTGAAAATGATGAAGATCCCATGGTGACACAAAAATATATAAATAAATAAAATGATTCAGACGAGGAAATTGAATTAAGAAATTGGTCAACCACTAAATGACACTTTTGTAACTGTCAGATTCTCACAGTTTGAGACCAGCTATGTGCAGTTTGACTTGATTAGCTAATGGTGTTAAGCTTTAAGTTTATTACTTGCATTTACAGTAAATGAGGAGGAAATTACATTTAACACAAGTTATTTTGGGGTATTCCTATAAGCATATAATGTGCGGTATATGGGCCTACATGCTGTACTTGCTGTGGACTTTTGGATAAGCTGCTAAAATACACTTGAACCACAAATAAACTGTTTGAATAAATAAACATTTGCCCTTTTACTAACATCTTTTTTTGCTGAATTTAATATTGTAAGGTGTTTGGCCCAGACCAAGGATTTTCTAGTTCTGGGATAAAAGCTATTACAACTGAGCCACTAAAACTTAATTATGTGTTTCTCGTGGCTGTATCTTTGGCCCTATCACCTATCATCTGTCGTGAAGTAATAATGGTAAACCCAATTTGGCAGACCATTTATATCTAACCAATGCTGTCAAATTATTATATGACGAATTTACGTCTTACTTCACTAATCAATGTATATGTTAATGTAATTTTTAATTGATATGTCCTTGCACATATCATTTTGTGTATTAAGTGCTTGAAATAAACTACTATTACTAATGCAAAGGTTAGACGATGTTTAGCCTCCTTCACATACAGTCTATATACTGTAATACATGTTCACTTAATAATTTATGGTTCTATTCTTAGCAGTCGCCCCTCAGGATGTGGTGGTGGCCTGAGCAGCTCTGATTGTAATGCATGCAATGACTAGAAATAATGTGGCCAATTCACAACAAATCAGGCCACAATGACAGTAGGCAGGGTAAAAAACACTATGGCTTTGTTAGCAAAACAAATATACAATACATTGAACTATTACAACTGGTTTGAGGGCACTTGTGACCTGATGTTTTAGTTTATTGGCATCTTGAGTTCATTTAAGGTGTTGAAATCCAGTGAGCTTCACGTGTCAAGTAGATTGTAGGTGTGAATGAAGATTGCATGTCCTTCCTGTGTGATAATGGGTTCTCTCCAGCTTCCTTTCACTGTCCACAGACATGTATGTGCCAGAGGAAACTAAATTGCCCCCAGGGACTGAATGGGAGAGTGAATGACTGAGTATGTCTCTGTGTCAGCCCTAGCCATTGACTTGGGTGTATCACATCTAAGGCCCATAGATGCATCAAAGTCCAGTTAGCATTCATGCAAAGCCATTTTAGTAATTTTTGCTTACTACAGCTTTTAACAAACGCATATTTTTGTTTTATGTCAACCAATATATTCACAAGATCAGATTTGTTATGTGCTATTACGGCAACATATGATAAACCAGGTGGCTGAACATAGAGAAGCCACATGAAATGGGGATGTCAGCAGATTTGTGTTGGGGCTTTTGTAAATGCCAGATGTGCAGAGCCAGAGCCAGACCCACTGTACTCATTCTGTTTCACACAACTTCACGGGACCATAGGACAACCCAGTTACCATAGAAGCACAATCAAACAATTAATACTGCTTTTATTTCTGCACATTTCTGAATGCATTACTGTCTGTTTTTTGTGATGTATTATGTGATTGAGAACTGAAATAAAAATGTTGTAATGTTTCCTGAGCTTTGTTTGTTTGTGAAAGTGTGCATCAGTGTGAGGTCTGTCATGTGGCACACACCTGAGGGCAGCCTTCAGCCTAAAGCCAAACTCTACATCCATCCATCCATCCATCCATTTTCTTCCGCTTGTCCGAAACCGGGTCGCGGAGGCAGCTGTCTAAGCAGGGAACTCCCACCTTCGACCACCGCCCGATTCATTCCGCCCATATTAACACATACTGTACATGTTGGGATCAGTGAATCTGCCTGAACATAAACATTCAATTGTATTATTTTGATGGATATAAGTTTAGCTTATGAGATTATATTTGTTAACATTTAAAGTTTAAAAAGTCTGAGTCAGACATGGACTCAAATGGGATCCTCCAGTTCAGGGGTGTCTATCTATTGAGTAAAAACACATTTTTATATTTTGCAACTGCATAAACCATCCAATAAAAATAAGTATATGTTCCTTTACTGACCTTTCCTGACTTTAAATACATAATACATAACTCAGTAAATTATCCTGGCACCAAATATACCAACAAAACATAATCTCATTGACCAACGGTTAATATACTCTAGTGCAGTGACTAAAACTAAACATTAAATGTACTATAAAGAGGCCATAGTGCCACCAGCAGTACCCCAACCCATAGTTTGTGAACCCCCTGCTCTTGTGCCTATGTATGTTTACACTGACTGAATGAATGAGCTGTGCAATGCTGACTGTTGGCTGTTCATTGTATAGGTCTACATGAATGGCTGTTTTTGTTGTCCATGGTGAACCCGATGCTCTTACACTTTGCTGTTGTCACTATCATTAGTTGCACACCCTTTAACAGCACACCAAACCGTGTCTATAATGTCACTTTTGCTACAAGCCAGGCCACGAACTCTGGACGATAACATTGCAGCAACTCAAGACATACCCGATGAAGGTCAAACCAAGCATCAGAGCAAAGAAAGATGATTTGAAGTCATTTTTAACAAAGCAATTGCTGATCTAGTGAGATTTAAACACACAATAATGCCTATGTTTTACAGAGAATGGTCCAAATAAGAGAAACTAATCAAGTGAGTGGCAGAGAAAGATGAGAAAAGCCAGTTCAATGCAACAGTAACTTTATTATGTAGACAAGTCATCCCTTTAGAATTATACAGTTCTACAGTTCTGACCACTTTTGAGTAAATCCACTTTAAAAAGTCAAGGCTTGATAATACAGATAGAACTTAATATTTTTACATAGCCTCAAAAGCTCAAAAATTAATAAAACTCAACAAAACATTATTACAATTATAAAGAGTAGGTATCCAAATATAGGAATATGTAAATAACTCAATTTTGCCAAAAATGAAGTGGGAACGAAGTGGCCAGAATGTTATTAGAGAGATTTTGTAAGCAACCAAAATCCAATGTTATAACGATCAACCTTAATATTAATGATTGCTGTCTCATTCTTTAATTTGCTGTCTTCATTGTTGTGCATAGCAGGGGCCCAAGAAATCCCTTGTAGACATCCAGCACATATATTTTTAATCCACTAAATTTTACATACTGTTTAAATGGGTCTTGTATTTTTGATGAGCTGCTCTCTTCCATGACACGGCAACCATTATCCGAGCAAAGTTATTGTGTAGCTGTGTGTCGTGAGATTGTAGCTTGTTGCCTTTTTTTCATTGTATTCCCTTCAGTGGAAATGTTAGAGCAGAGGTTTGAGTAAAAGTGAGTGCCTAATAGATGTGTTGTCGGCATCTTGGAGACTTAGGGGGTAGTTTTATGGTAAGTGATGCACCAAGCACATTAAATATGCAGAAGGGTTGAGGTGCAATGGCCACTGATCAGTACCACTTTATAGAGGAATTGAAAGCAAATCGCTGTACAATTGTAGATATAAAAGTCATAAGCGCACTAGTAGAAATGAAGATGGTTGTTCAAAGTATAGTTCTCCGTGTAGAATCATATTGTTATATTACAATAACTATCTTTTTCCAAAACATTATGTAGCCAGCGTTTACTAAGTCGGCTGTCGTTTGTGCTCCAGGCAAGGAGGTTGTGATTTCAAGCAGTATCTTGTCGTGGAGTCTGCATGTCCTCCCTGTGTTACAGTGGGGTCTCTCCGAGTGCTTTCTCCCAACAAACAAATACGTGCATGTGTTAATCAATGTAAGAGTAAATAGTTGTCTGCGTATGTATCTGTGTGAGTCCTGCAATTAACTGGCCATTGTTCAGGGTGTGCACCACCTAAGGCCCATAGTTGGAATATGCCCCCATAGTGTGACCCCTAATGGTAAAAAGTGGAATTAATGAATTGTTGAGTTGTGCACTTGAGAGCAGTGTGCTTTAAATGCAACTGCAGGGAGACACATTCAGACTATACAGTAGGCTATATAAAGCTGTGTGTTATACTGTAGCCTCATTTTCTCAGGGAACATATATGACATCAATTATTACTGACAGTTCAAATGTCTTCAAGTTCAACAACTTCAGCCTGGGAACATTTCTGATGTTGATATGATGATCTACATTACATTATCACTAGCATTGGTTTAGTGCTTGGTGCGTTTTACCATTGTTAACTGTGAAGGTTTTGTGTACAAATTAAGATCTTTGGAGTTCATGTCTGGGTACTTTACTGTATCTTTACCAAGGCAGAACAGGGCCAGTGCCTCTTGGGCTTATAGGCAGATCTGTTCAAAAGGTAAATGTTTCATGATAATGCAGTGTGCATTGCTTATCTGCATTTCAAGTCAGGACTTTTGTTTTTTGTTTTCTAATCACTGGAGGCTCTGCAGCATTGGCTACAGAATGTCATTGAGGCTGTAAGGACAGGACTGATGAGTGTTCTTTTACATACTCTGATGCATCACAAACGTTTGACCAAGCGCCTGAAGTGTTTTTTATTTTATTTGCTTATCTTCTACTACTACTGCATCTACTTTCAACAGGAGTGCAAATTTATGGAGTCATTAATGTTCTCTTAATTTGATGATTTGATGGCCTAATGATAATAGAGAAGATGACATTGTATATGCATCATAAACGTGTATTACAAATCAATTATCCAGCTTTATCACCTATATTCTGATTCTATGCCCAATAGCCAACTGTCATGATTACATAATAATATTTCCTGAACCACTGACCTTCCCAAAAGCCAAAAACACTATGCCTTTTATGTACATAAGTGAAGAGAGCCCACCTTGCTACTTCATTGGCTGTAGCAGTGAAGGGGCAGTGGCCAGAAGGAGGGAAACTGGCTTTAAAGAGACTATTAAACATTAATTAAGATTTAGTTAAGCTTTGGTAACCAGTTAATTGATTATTTACAAAACATTAATATTATAACCTTGTGTAAATTAATGCAAATTGTAAACATCTGGGTTAACTAAGTATCTAGTAACTTAAAAATGTTATTAATTAGATTGTTGTTAATGACATAGGCCTATTTATAAATGCTTTATTAGTGATGAATAGTGTGCAATTATTACAAAGTGTTACTGAGATATGCACCTAATCTAATCTAGCAGAGAAATTCGGTACTGTAAATGCTAAACTAGAAGTGTCTGGAAATAGTTTGGAAAGCTTGGGGAAAGGTATCATATGACCCCTTTAAGTTAATTTGAACATTGCTAATTGACTGAGCTCATGTTTAGACGCTAGGGTTTACAAAGAATGGTCCAATAATATAAATAAAGTCCAGTGAGTAGCAGTTCGAGTACGAAACATGTCACGGGTACAGAATTAATGTTAATTTTTCTGGCAATTTCCTTTAATGACAATTTATATAGCTCTATAATGATAAACTACACCTTAAAAAGACATTACCCCTAAAAGGAAAGTATCCAGTCAATCTACAGTATGTCTAAGTCATGGTTTCATTACAATTGCACAAACATTGTCATTTGCCAGGGATAAGCAGGACTGTTACACCCTGCCATCTGGATGATTGTGCTGACTGGAGCCCTGGTCTTGCCCCGGGCATGTAGAGCGACCCCGTGCTCTTGTGTGGCGATGGGGCAGTGATGCTGTGAAATGTCACTTTGCTGCGGCGCACATGAGGCAGAGAGCGGCCGCGGGGCATCGACCGTACATCCGCGAAATTGAACAAGCACCGCTACAGCTACAGCTAAAGCTAAAGGTCAGGCTACTCAGCTCATGACGGAGCTCCACATGATTTCAAATGGTCACAAATTATTTATGTAGAGGCTTAGGCCATCCAATGCGAGTCACTTTTACACCATTATGTTCAAAATAATAACAATAATAATAATTAACGTGCCAAATAGAACGTTTATAGTAAATTAGAGCTAGGTTTAGGCAGCTCTCTCAAAGTGTTTTCACAAATACACCTGTTTTTTCACAATAACACCTGTTTTTTCACAAATACACCTGCTTTTTCACAAATACACCTGTTTTTGCCACCAGAAAAAATGCAATTTGGCCCAGTTAGAGTCAAACTATATATGGCCTTTCTGTGTGAAGTTAGCTTAGCTTGCTTGGCAATTGGCCACTGCTTCTGACAGTTTGTGCACTGGGTCAAATGCAAAGAACAACAGATTAGGGTAAAATCTATCCTAAATTTGAGTTCTTCTGATGAAATACTTTCTGACGTTTTGGCTTAATTTTCCTTTTTTAAAGAAATTATAATAATAAAAAAAGATTGAACTATTTCCACCTTTCTGTATCAATCCTGTCTGTGCTTTAAAACATAGGAAACATAAGGAGTCAACCATGAAGCAGGTTTTACTGGGCACAGTAATTTAACCAATGTGCATTTCAATTGCTTCTCGTAGCTTTTATGTGTACAATGATAACTGTAAATCTGCAGTAAAACCCCTCTCAGAAAGACAATATGGCCAGTATAAAATATCCCAACACACAGCAGTAGGTTTGTTTTATTTAATTTGCACATGTTCAGTAACACTCCTCCAGGGTAGGAACGCTTCAGGTCCAGGTGGCAGGTGGTTATTTAGGGTTTTCATATCAGAAGCACTTCACTATCAGAAAATTAGAGTCATCTCAACCTACATTGTTTAGATATATCTGTTTTTATTTCATATTGTTGAATGTGAAATTGCCCTGACATGTACAGATGAGTTGGATCCATTTGCGTGCATTTTTTTGTGCTTTGAACAGTAGTTATAGCATTTTCAAATTAAAATACAACACAAGAGAGAGGTCAGAGCAAGCGCCCGATAAGTAATCTGAACATATAGTATATTTATTTAATCTCCATTGCTACAAACACTACTAAGTACGGTGGTTCTCAACTAGTGGGTCAGGGCCCAAAGTTAGCTTATTAATTGATCTTCTTTTGATTTGTTAGCTGCAAGCTTACACATATATGGATATTAGAAAAGATACACCCTGGACAATGGCCAGTTAGTTGCAGGGCTGACACATACTGAGACAACCACTGACTAGGGGCTATTTAGTTTGAAGAATTATCCAAATGTCTAAAGAAGGTGGGAGGAAGTCAGGATACCTGGAGAGGACCCACAATAACACAGGGAGGACATGCAGACTTAACTCAGATAGACTGTGGTCAGCTTGGCCCAAGGATCAAGGAGAGCTAACCACTCCATATTGTGCACCCCATGTTTAACTTAAATGTACATATCGTTTTACATTGTGTTGCACAGATCAGAGTTCTATATAATTTCCATAAACAACTTTGGTTATGTAGCAGAGCAGTTGAGAACCACCACCTTAGTTGAACATCTTCAAGTAAAGCATTAAAAACAGTGTGCCACTACGACTTCCTCTTCCTCCAATGATAAAGCATGGTCACTAATAAAATACACAAAAACATCTTAAGGATGGACAACACTTCTTTGCGCAGGTCCATTGAAAAGCATTCATTCTCATTGCATTGTCCTTTATACAGTGCAAAGCCTCTGACTCCAGTCCAAGTCCAAGTGTGCAGTTCTTGTCTTTGTTATTCACATTTTGCTGCCATTTTTCTTTCTACATTATCACACAGCTTTTGGCGCGGTCCTTCCTGATGATGGGTGCCGCTGGGTGCTCGTGTATCTCAGTCCGGGGCGGTTGTTGGGACACTCTTTTTAGGCCGCGACGGGACCCTGTGCGTTTGAGAGGGGGCCGGTGGATACGGTGCACTGATGCCAAAGTAGTGACGTGGAAAACATCCCGGACGCTGTTCTCTGAGTATTTGGAGGTGCATTCTGCGTAGGCCACTGCTCCGATCTGCCGAGCCAGACTAGTGCCCTGAAAAAACATAGACAAGCACAAACTTAACCTTTGGTGATAATGGTAATGTATAGACTACATTGTTTGCTAATTGTGTGCAGCCATATTGACCAAAATCTATATTGGGCAGTGTAATGTATATATCTGGACATTTCCAGAGCTGTTATTTTTGTTACTGACAGCTTGTAGTGTGATAATGACCCATTATGCCTGACTTACATAGTGACAGAGAGAAACCTCCAGGTTGAGGGAGAGGCAGTTTGTTCCAGGAATTTGGAACTGTATTTTCTCCTGTTTTTCCTTCTTATTTAGTAAGCTTGTGTTATTTTTCCATGACCTGCCTAGTACTGACAGTTAGCATCCTAATAAGGGAACGTCGCAGTAGAAAATGTGCTGAAATGCTCCGTTGTTGCTAATCGTGCTAACAGCTACATAAAGGCTAACTGTTACCTGAAATGAATTGTTTTGTTTTTTTGTTTCGACAACTGGAATGCATTAGCTTTATCATTCCGAGGTCTGACTTCCGTGCAACAGCATCATTTTTAAAAACACCATTTCCAGGTCCAATTACCCTACTATGTTGTAGGCCTATATGATTGTTAATATAGAATAGTTGTATTTTGAGGTGATGACAGAGTCATGTAAATCTGCCAAGCCAGGCTAGTGCCATAAAAACACAAGAAAACCACAAAATTAGACTTGTTTTTAGGCTGTTTTGTTGTTGTCCAGGAGCAGGTGAGTCATGTGGAGAGCTGCTGAGAGCTATACACTCAGGAGGTCATTTTGTGGACAGGCTGCTTTGAGCATCTTTTAATAAACCTCTTGTCTACTGTAATTTATTTGAGGAAAATAAACAAGCCAGTGCACATCATAATTCCTAAATAACAGGGCTGCATGTTCTTACCAAGCCATACCTTTTTGTATTTGGTGAGATTTGATAATAATGGTTTGTACTGACATAATTGCAGGTCTTTTGTGGAAAAAAAAACAATTTAATCACAATTCTTGCTTTTACTTTGTGTATTGCTGTCAGTGGTGACATGCTGTATTTGTCCAGTCTGTGTTGCAGTAGCTCATCAATGCATTTGATTGTGTTTTTTGAGTGTTTTTCAAGCTCTATGTTCCATTTTATGACCAAACAAAGTTATTTGTTCTAACTCTTTTGCCAAGACATTTTACTTTTCCAGTATGGCAGTGAGTAGGAGGATCTACTCATGATCTCAAGCCATACTAAACACTAAAAGCCAACATGAGACAACATTAGTCCATGTGCAGACTGTAAATCAGCATAAACTCAGCCTTAATGACCCCTTGCTCTATATAGTTATGTTGATGCCCCCAGCTGACGGGGCAGTGCTATGGGGAGCATCATCGCCTCAACTCTATCACCACAGTCGGTCAAGTGGCTGTAATGTAAAAGTCTCTGTTCGTGCCCTTTTTAAATAATACTATTATAACCAGCCATGTACATCAGACTGTGTTTACAAGAATAACCATTTTCAAGCCTGTATTATCATTATTTTCCATCAGACTGAAGTTGATAAAAGTTGCTTAACACAGTTGGGCGTCTTTTTAATATTCAAACTTGTGTGCATCCAGCTCGAGTGACCTTTTAAAAAGATTCTGTAAATAGTAAAATTAGATACTGGTGCCAGTTTAGATAGAAGCACACATTTTGCATCAGTTTTGGTGGTAGAGCAGTTGTATTGAAACCAGAAGGTTGGTGGTTTGAATACCGCTTCAACCTGCTGTTCTGTCCTTGGGCAAGGCACTTAACACACATTGCGGTGTTTGAATGTTGCCTTTGGTGGTCGTCAGAGAGGACTTTAGTCCAGTATGGCTACCAGATATTTTTCAGTCTAGTCCAGGGCAGCTGTGGCTATAGAGGTAGTTTACCACTGTGACTGATTACTGTATATGAATAATGGACAACTTGGATGTCGTATAAAGCACTATATGAATACAAGCTTTTACTATTTGGCAAGAGGGGCTAGTTAATAGCATACAACTTTCAGATACCCACTGCTAAATGGATGACCTTGATGTTAAAAGGTACATTTCAATTACTCCAGTTAAACAAATCTGCCATGAACCGCCATTAAACCTGCCATTAAACCAATGCGCCATGATAATTGATAATCAAATGTATATAATTTCAGGTATTCACTGTCATCAACCTACACTTACAAACGAATCTAAGATCTTGACGCAACAATTCTGATCCCATTACAGACAGGCCAATTGAGATCATCACCTGAGTTTTGTCGGGGGTGTGAAGGAGAAATATTAATTTGTTGACAAAAGGCTGCCAAGAAGTGCAGGAATTCACATTATCATGAAAATAGCTCATTAAAATGCACACGCTCCATCGCTCCAAACAAAACAATTGTGTTATCTCACTTCCTGCTGTTTGTCTTTGGCTCTTTCTATATGCATGTCATGTTTCTATATTTGTGAATCTGAAGTTGTGTTTGAATGCTGCTAACAAAGGCTGTCATTTTGCCTTCGATGATACTATATAATTTGAGCTAAAGGTAAATGGAAATCATTGTTGCAGAAAATAACTATATGTAAACAATATGTCAGTCACTTTAATTTTGTCACATAATTTACACAGCTTGTTTTGTTAATATATGCAAATGTATGGAGACATAAACAGTATTGGGACCAGCAGCTAATTTCAAGCCAAGTTTGATGCTATGAATGCTGGCAGAAAGTCACTCATGATAGAACAAGGTAATTTAACCCATGACTTGTGTTGATGTAGTGTGTTGCTCACCTGCTCGTGGGTAACAGGGATCAGCCGGTGCTTGGCCAGCTCCCTCATCACGCTCAGGTCGGTCCGCATGTCCAGCTTACAGCCCACCAGGACGACTTTAGCATTGGGGCAGAACTCCTGTGTCTCGCCTTGCCACTGCAGAGAAATAGATAATTGTGTTACAAAATGCATTAGTGGCACAGTTTGGTTATATTATATTATATTATTCGAATCACCCACATTTGGCCTTTCTGGTTGCTGTATTGATAGTATACTCATCAGTGTACGTGCACAGAAAGCCGGACTCCAAGTGAACTACTGGCTCTTAAGCGTTGCATTGTAAGTATTTATAAGCCATTTTACAACAGACAATAACTTGGTGTTTTTTATTGGCAAACAAGAGTAGTAGTTGACTGAATGTTTGCTTAAGAGCATTATGATGTTTGAAGTATCATTACAAATTACATATACAATGTACTGAATAACATATTTGATAGTTTTATATTGTAAGCAAATAGCACTAGACTTATTTTTGTATCATTGTGTGCATTGTATATAGCTATTTACAGCTGTTGTGTTAGTAAGACCATAATCCCATAACAGCAGCATTCAGCACAATGGACTCTTTCATTTCCACGCAGAACACCAATAATACCATACAAAGTTAATACAAAGACATCCTTTTACTGCTGTTACTGTTGTTTGTGATTTTCAGCAAACATTTTCATTGTACAATAGCTTTGATTGTGATCCACCAAACAGACACCAAGACTCATTGTTCTCCCTGTGTTATTGTGGGTTCTCTCTGGGTACACACACTACAAAAATTAGACGAATTGCCCCTAATAAATGAATGTGAGCCCGAGTGGTTGTATGTAAGTACATGTCTCTGTGTCAGCCCTGCGACTAACTGACCATTGTCCAATGTGTGCCCCTCCTAAGGCCCATATGTTACCACACAATGACACAACACGGATAGGCTAGAGATGCCTTTGAAAAACTACTGCTTTTACTCATTATTCCTTGAATTCAAACAAAAATATCTCAGGAACAAAGGCCCATTGGAGGTCTCTGCTTTGAAGGTTGTAGTGCATTTGATTCAAAACACTTGATACTTCATTTCAAACAGGTCCAGAGGAGAGGGTATTGGTTGCGTAATGCAAGATGTGAGACAGATATAGATCGCTTTAGGGGAAGAGGATTGGAAATTGCAGTTGAAGATAGATTGAACCAGTGAGGAAGAAAAAGAAAGTGTGATGACATGAACTGGTAATAGGCACATGGTCAAATAGCAAAGAACTATTTATTTTAACTTGGGAGTTTTTTAAGAATGAAAAAGTATACTCAGACCACTAATGATGAGAACGTTCTAGATTTGTTGAATAGACCCTCAGCGTGTCACTATGGCATCCTGGGCATGCATTGTAGATCAATACATATTCACTGCTAATGATAAGGGCATGTAGCAAGGTCAAAGGGGTCAAGTTGGCCTCTCGAGTGGACCCCTGCAGTTGTGAGAATCAGTCCGCCATAATGGATAAGTGGGTTTTGTTCAGATGATAATGCAGCTGAGTGATGACTGAAGGATTCTGTGAAGGGCTAGGACTGAATGCATGTTCTTTGACTGTTTTGGCAAACAATCAACAATACTAGGAATGTGTTTTTTTAAATAAAGTTGTGAATTTGATGAAAAACCTACCATTATTATTGAGTTATCTTGCTAACACACAAAGAAATCATCAACAAAATGAATCCCTGCTAAATTACCTCCTGAACAGCAGAACTGAAGTATAAAATATATGATATAGTTGAATGTATGACCTATGGTGAGTTAAAGGCCGAACATCTCAACAAGTCAAACATTCAGAGTGGAATAAAAAAAAATACTGATTTAAAGGGCACATTCACACTCTTGTTAATGTGTTACTGACCTTTTTGAGCACACTGTCAAGAGTTTCTGGACGACTGATGTCGAAACAGATGAGGACAGCATCCGAGTCGGGATAAGCCAGAGGTCTCACATTGTCATAATAAGCTGAACCTGTGGATGAAAACACAATGTATTGAATTATAAATAAAAACGTCATCAACAAGTGAAGTCTGTATCATTTAGTGACTTTGCTTTAGGCTGAACCATCTTGATGTGAGTCATTACAGAGCACTCAGACAGTAATAACTATGATTAAATGTAATTACAATGAACTAAGCTATACTCAGCAGATGACAATGAGTGGGTGTGATGTAGAGCAGTAGAAAACCAACAGTGAATGAGACGGACATGTGACAATGATTTAAAGAATGGCTCAAACAAAGTAGCACCTGGGAGTTTAGAATGGCATGTTTTTTGTTTTTGCCGGGGGCCCACGGATGAATTGGGTATTGTGCGATGCCGGGACAGGGGACACATTCCTGAACCGGAGGGGACAACATTCCCCACTCATTTCCACATTGTCCCCAACACCACAAGCTTTTGTCTCAAAGTGTAGAGCTCTGGCAACTAAACAAAAATGCGCCCAATGGATTCCTATAGAAAGGATCTGCCATACAGTGTTTATAGACATCGATTTTTCCAGCTTTTGCATTCATACTACTTTCAGACAGAAATGGGCCTATATTGACAATATTTATTTATATTTACCAATTTACATAAAAAGAGAGAAATGTATTGAATGTTAATAATAGTCACGTGTGGGTTCTGGCACAGCCGATGCCATGTGTTTTTTTAGTTGCTCTTGCTGCCACCCAACATGTGATTTGTTAGAAGATTGGTCAATCGCAAAATCCCTGTGTCTGCCCTGCAAGCTTGTACCCCGCCTAAGGCTCTTAGTAGAATGGTCTTTGTTCTTCTGTTATGTTTGCATGTAACATGATAGTGCTAGTGCCTAGTGTAAAGTGTCATTTTAAAAAATATAAATGGTGGTCTTCTTATTGTTTGATTAGCTGAACATGATCTCCAGTTAGCTTGGGGAGAAGCAGATTAATATTTCTCTGATGGTGCATTGCCTTATCAGCACCCTGGATAGCGCTCGTAAAATGCCGTATATTTTGTTCTCATCTGTGCTGTTATAACCTTTTAGCTTTTCCTGTTGTTTCTGAATACATTTCAGCAGTTATTTCCACTTTAACGCACATACAAATTACATTAGACATAATTGCCCGTTATGATGTTTTTGGGCTGTTTTCTATATGTAGCCTTGGGACATGTTTTAATTATTTTAATAGCAGGAAATACAATTTCACTTTATTGCCTGTATCAGTATTAACATCCTATTGTAGCCAGTGTTAAGCATTTGACTGATACAGTGGTACAGCTGGTGCATCCTGCTACCATACCATGTTTATAAATTTAACATTTCCTCTAGTCTACCTGTACATGCAATAAGGTCCATTCATGTGGAAATCCATCATGTTTTTTTTGCAGCACCATTGCTTTGAATAGCAGCTAACCAAAACACATTACTCTGCATAGCTGTAGCCTACATAGACTCAGAGAGCTGTGGAGGTAAAGGTGCTTACAAAGCAGCTCTGCAAATGAATTCTGGTACAACTTCTCATCCCATTGCCCAATATAAATATATATATAAATATATATATATATATATATTTATTTATTTATTTATTTATTTATAGAGCATGGCACAAAGAGGTCGGAGTTATGGCTATACTTATTGTCACATAAGTATACCTTAAAACAACAAAAATCTGAAAATGCTGACCTACTTGCTTCTCCTTTGTCATAAAGCTTAAGCATAAATTTCACCAGAAATACTGCTGTTTCTGTTCCCACCACCTCAACCGCAGGACCACCTTATTCTCCTCCATCACCACCTCAACAGCAGGACCATCTTATTCTCCTCCATCACCACCTCAACCGCAGGACCACCTTATTCTCCTCCATCACCACCTCAACAGCAGGACCATCTTATTCTCCTCCATCACCACCTCAACAGCAGGACCATCTTATTTTCCTCCATCACCACCTCAACAGCAGAACCATATCACACTCCCCACAACATTTTATAAAGTCTAAACCCCAAAGTATATTTAGAAAGAAATTTAATTGACATATCTCATAACAAAACCAGAAAATATTCTGTTAAATTCTGAGTGTATTTCTCAAAACCCAGGAGCTTTATGTAGCCAGGGGTGAAACAATAGTGACATTTTACATTGACATTTTTGTACCACAGACCTGCACATGCACATTACAGTTAATATCTTATTTTAGGCCAGTGACACACATCTCTGTAACATGTGCGCCAGGCTGCAGGTGTGCTGAAACTAGTATCATAATTCAACATGATGGAGTCACACTAAGGCCCCATACATTATATACTGTGTTACGGCTGTGGTTTGAAAAGTAATCTGTGTCGGAAGAGTTGAGACTTCAAGTGACAAATTAAGACTTTATCGCAGGAATTACCTTGAATAAAATGTTGTTATTTGTTGTAAAAGCCTGCTTTGATTTATGTGAAAATATAGGAAAATTGTGCAGTCTGCATTTTCCTAGTGTTACTGTGGGTTCTTTCTGTGTACTCGCTTGCATGGTTGGATGACTTGAAATCGCCCTATGGGTAATTCACCAGGGTTAACCCCACCTAAGGCCCATAGTTGCTCAAATATACAGTAGGCTCCAGCTAAACCACAATCTGTAGCGGACTGAGCTGAAGTATATTTCAGTCCTAAAGCATTTCATAACCTATTCACCATTGTTCCCACAAAACAGCACCATTTTCTCAAATCAATCTCGCTGGCTACAATCTAGATGTCATCAAAGTGTAAGTCGAGGCAGGGTGAGAATAGCTACACAAAATATATTACATACGGCATGTTTTAAAGTTATTCAAACGTGTAGAAATGGCAGTGAATAGAGAGCGATGTCTGACTTGACTAATGCCAGTTCTTCACAGTCCTACATTCACATATTCATTATCTCCATCCTTTGAGGTCACTTCACAAGAGACTTTTGAATTTTCACTCAGATGCTCAAATCGTTTTGAAGGCTTGATCTAAATAACGTTGGCCATTTTGTCATCATTTTCATCGTTTTTCTCAGTATGTTAAAAATCAATACTGGTCAAGGGGAAAGAAGAGACAGCATGTCATGTCAATAGTGAAGTTTAGCTACAATATTCCAGACATAATCATTAAGTCCTTTGATAATGGCCGTGCTCACCCAACCCTTTCTAAATGTCCACGCTGCAGCTTTCAGGTTCCACCATGTCGGCTAATCCATGTCCAACCACTGGAGCGGGGGCTAATGTGTATTGATCAAAGGGCTTTTTTGACCCTCTCAGGGACCGATAGTATGATGCCCCTCATGAGAGGTACTGTACGCTGTGCCAAAAGGCAAGCAACCATCTGTCTTTGTCAAAAAACCTAATCAAGAATAATCCGATAATGTATTATGTATTTGTTAAAACATAAGCGGTGGCATTTGAAGCTCATTGATCCTCATAAAATGTCATTATCAGATGGCTTTTTGCAACAAAAAATGAATAATAAATCTCCAGTAAAAAGTTTAAAGTCTGGGGTGCTTTAGATGAGAATACTTTCAGGGCACAGCAGATTGTTAGATTTATTTTTTACTACTGATTCTTTTTACAAGTTGAAGTTGAGTCATTTGGTGTCTAGTGTGGTCTAGACCTGCTCAATTGAATAACATACATTTCTTTTTGATTTGGCATTGAATTTAAACTCAAATACCTAAAGACTACATAGACTTCATGGGAACAGAGTAATTTGACCCCAGCAGCTGGAGTTTAGCCTCAGATCTTAGGCATTGATTGTAGTGTCTCTAGTCGACAGATGAACCCTGTGCTTTCAATACATTGATCAAACCTTATAGATTCCTTCATGACAGAACCATTGTGGTCATGCCTGTATGTAAATCCCCTTTCTCCAAACTGCGTGTTTACTATTTTTTATGTATATATTGCAAATTAATTTTGTTTTACAACAACCAGTAAATTATCAGATTTAGATTTTTTTCAGAACTATGCAAGAACCAAGCAAAAAGTCGTTTTTGGTGTAAATCTGCATCCAAGTATTGAATTCTTTGCCATTATTTTTTTCCCATAATTTCCACTTACATGCCTTCATCCAGTGGCTCCATGTGCCCTATAGATAACCTGGATGGACAACTCCCATCATGCTTCACTTCTCTCCTGGCCATGCGTACATCAAACCCTCAGCGCCATGTTTGTACCTTTTATCAATTCAGCCAGTCCTGCTATAGATTAATAGTCTTTTTTATGAAGTGAATATCTTGATAAGACCTACCTTAATGAGACCCATAGAAAAAGTCCTTTAATTATGAGGCTAAAGTCAATTATCTACCCTTCATTTAATATGGTAGAAGCGTATTAGTAATCTCAACACCTTTTCTTACTGGTAAAACTCATTAGGACACAGGCATACTCATATTCTTGGGAGATGCCTTTCATGGCTGAGCTCAGAGCTGCTAAGTGACTGATAACAACACAATCAGCTTCTGCGTCATATCTTTGTATCCATGGATTTGGCACACACACACCTTCAAGGAAATTATTCTGAATACTCTTATGACGCCTTTGTCTGCTAATATTAAAATCCTGTTTGCCTCACTCCATTGTTTTATGTATTCTAGCCAATAATGATGAAGGCAATAGAGTTAGCATGTCCTCCCTGTATGACCGTGGGTACTCAAAATTCCTCCAACTGCCCAAAGACATGCATGGAGAATTGGTGATTCTAAATTGCCCATAGCTAATGAATAGGAGAGTGATTGTATGTCTCTGTGTCAGCCCTGTGACTAACTGGCTGGTGTCCAGGGTGTACGCCATCTAAGGCTAGTTGCTGAGATATGCTCACACTATCCCCAATAGAAATAGGTGAAAAAAATTAAACTACAAAATCAATAGATCCCTGGTTCTACAAATAAAAAAACACAATTTAAATCTCCAAAAATGTAAATATTGGAAAGCTTATGATGTAAAGTATCCATCATTATAATTATTTGACTTTAGTCCCTCTATAGCAACATCAAATCCGAGTTTGTAGGCTACCACTTTGACCAATTGTAGTTGAGTTTTACTTTAGTTTCTTCCTGGCCTCTACAGACAACATACAACATCATGGTCTAGATAACTATTTTCTTCAAAAATGTTCTAAAGTTAAGGTGAACTTTATGAAAATCTTGGCTTTCACCAACAAACTAACTTTCACTCACTCACAAACTAACTTTCACTCACAAATAGCAGAAGTCTTATGCCATCCACTTTGAATTCCCACTGCGATAAACAGCGACTTAACTGAATGACGTGGATGGATGTATTTGTCAGTTTAGCTCTACATATAAATCATACCACCTGCAGAGAGTAAAACCTAGTGCTGTTGAAGTCGTGCTGAGAGTAATGTGGAACTTTCTGATGAGATGATTATCATGATGTCATATAGTTGGCACCATTGACGCATAAGCCCAGCACGTGTAAACACTTAGACATAACCTATATATGCCACAGAAGAGCAGTTTGATTTAGTTTTGTTGCTGGTAGCTGATTCATGTTTGCCAAATGCTCAACCACAAGATAACATTTTTCACACTAAATTCTCGCTTGAATGACCAATGTTCTCATACATTTTGTTGTATACAAGCAGTACTTACTATACATACATATATGTTCTCTACACAATGAACATATGTTAACTAGGGGTGTGCTATATAGAGATAAAAGATTTGGTATTTTTTACTGTATCAGTGCCAGATAAAAAAGAAAAAAAATACAAAGTGAACTTGAATCGTGATAAAATCAAAATAGTGATCTTAGCCAAATAAAATGGTAATATATATTTTTGACATTTTGCCCACACCTAATGTTAACCCTTTGGGCGCCACATTTTTCAGCCGTTTCAAAAATCCAAATGACACTTTTTGTATATTTTTTTAGTGTGGTATATCTCATTACATGGGACAGGACATAGACCGGTACCAC
>JAVQKC010156155.1:0-15377 GCA_036025475.1 Philypnodon macrostomus
GGTTTTAGACCAAAGTTTGCCGAATATAACAAGTTTACATGAAAATTTCAAAAATTGCACAGTAACAAGAAGACAGCACCAGTAGAAACCCATTTAGACAGTTTATCAGCAAAAAAAAAGTGTTTTGGGGTTTAGTTACTCTTTAAATGGTTATTATTGCTATTGATCTTTTTTGTAGGTCTACAGTTTTTCAAGAATGTTGTGCTGGTGGGGTCACTGCAGGATCGCTATGTGCCATATCATTCTGCTCGCATTGAGATGTGCAAAACTGCATTAAAGGACAAACAAACGGGTAAGCAAGGTTCATTATAAAATCTGTAACCATAATATTCATTCAGTAGTAACTCTGTGCTGAACTGGTTTGTTGGTTTCATGTTTTGAATCAAACTATTGTAATTTTCCACAATATTGTAATTTTAGCACAAGCGCTTATACATTGTAACTATACTATACTACAAATATTGATTTCTTTTGTACCAGGTCCAGTGTATGCTGAGATGATTGAGAACCTGCTGCTGCCAGTTCTTCAGAACAAAGACTGTAATCTGGTGCGATACGATGTCGTTCATGCCCTTCCCAACACGGCGAACTCTCTCATCGGTCGGGCAGCTCACATCGCCGTCCTTGATTCTGAGATCTTCCTGGAAAAATTCTTCCTTGTTGCAGGCCTTAAATTCTTTCAGTAAAACTGCAACAGAAGAAGACACGGCTAAGAAAGAGAGATGTGAAGCCAATACCTCAACACTGCATCGAAACATTCTGGATTATCCCTTGGGTTTTAAATGCTATACTTTTTAATAGGTATGAGAGCTAAATCCCCCTTTGTTGCTGATGGCTGTATTGAAATCATCTTGCACATGGTGTTTACCTAACTGTCAATTTTAACAGAATTTTTGGGGGAATGTTCCTTTGGGACTATTTTCAGTGTTATTTATGCATTAATTCTTTTGTAATTATTTTTAACTAAGTTAGTCTATTCATTTTAGATGCTAAACTGGAAATGTAGCTGCTACTACAAAGTACAATTGCTGTTTTGGTGAGCTTGCCCAAGTCAGGTCTGCACATAATGTTCTTCATCGCCAACTTAAGAGACACTGCATTGATTTGCACCACAAATACATTTTAAAAGTTTTTGTACAAAAATCATTTGTACGAGTCACTTTTTAAATCATTTTGAATGATGAAATATGATTGGTGCTTGGACTTTGGAGCCTTGGCATTGGTGGTAAAACATAATGCTGTTTTTGCCATTGCAGCATTATGGACATTACCCAACAACATTTTTTTAAGCACAAAAAAGCACATGGCGGTAAGACGAACTTGTTTTTCTGAACGTATATATGCTTGGTATATTTTGGTGATTATTTATGTCATTTAATTGGAAAGTTTTGCCTAGAACAAAAATAAATCTTGACAGTTGTTTATATATACTCTATCATTAAATATGTATTTCATGAAAAATTACTACTGTTTTTTCTCCACTTGAACAAAAAAAAATCTAGATTGAATAGTTTTTTGGCACCATGGTTATATTTACTGTTGAGACCTACATAAAGCGTCCAGTAGGTGGCACTGGTGTACACTCACGATAAATATATATATATAAAAACAAAAAACATAAATGCAGTAAATTGATCAATTATGCGTCGTTTTTACTAGTATTTCCTAGCTATTTGTCTGGGGTTTTAAACCGATATCTCAATTTAATTACCGACGCATACACAATTATGACATCAAATTAAATCGAATTATAAATACATGAATATGAAACTTAAAATGGAAGCGAAAAGACTAATCTTTACAAGCATTTTATTCACTTTCCCACCAGACACACTACGTGCTAATTGTTGCCGACCATTGTATCCTCACTGGGGTGGGACCCCTAATTAACGCGTGGTCGGACAAAAAAAACAGGGGAGGTTACAATTTAATTTACTTAGCCCATTAATATTCAACGTGTGTATATGATGTGAAACTCTTGTATGTGCTTTTACTTAACGTCTTTGATATATATACTTTTAATTTGGATACTGTATAGCGTGAATATCCGTAGTCACATACCCCCGTGTCTGTCCTGGTTGGTACGGTCCAATCTTTGGGGTTGTAAGGTGGTTGAAGAAGTTACAACACGCGATGGGGAGGGGTAAACCGTTGTCCTCAATATTGCTGTAAAGAGTTTTTTAAGTCTGAGAAGGAAATAACATCACGATCTCGAAGCAAACCTGCGACAAACTTCAAGTCCTTATAATGTGAAGGTATGTAATACGCTAATTGTTGTTTTTGTCAGGCTAAGTGAACTAAATATGAAATGATTTGTGACTCAATAGTGCACTTGTCGCTGTAACTAGACATGCTCGTTCATATGAATTAGTTACGCTTATGTAGAAAACAACTCATCAAACGATTATCACGTTAAATGTATTCAAGTGAAAAACAGGCGCCCTTCTAATCAGCAGTGGAGAATTCTAGACACTAACTATAGTAGCTTCTGTTTGTCTTACTGTACCCCCTATATAAGTATTTTTAAAATCTGTTTTTACGGTGGATGTGAGTTTGCGAATGGGTTAATTATGTTATTGAGTCATTGAATCTAATTAAAAATACCCTACAAGAGTCTGATTCAGACATAAAGAATGCATTGACCCCCCTCAACTAGACAAGCTCGCCCACTTCATTGTTTTTAAGTGGGATGAGTTTGCTCCGCTGTTTATTGAGATACCCCCCTCAGGTTTTAGCGGGCGCTGAAGAGCTTGTACGGGGCAGTAGTTGTGTTGTTTTTCCCTACAGCCAACCGTGTGCTCAGAATTAGGGATTATAACAGTCCTGATCTGGATTTAAAGCGTACAGATGGCTGCTCTCATGTGATGCCAGGTTCATCACGTAGACTGTGAGATGTCATTACTGCATTCCACTACACAGGGTTTTTTTTTTTAAAGCACCAGTTGTTAAGAATATTGGCTACCATAATTATTACTGCATACAGATCTCATTCTTTATAATACAGAGTCCAAAAATGCTTCAAATGGACTCTTTCAAGTACTCATTGAGGTCTTACATGAATGAGACTAGTCCCCATTTTACAGAAACGTTTGACTGTGCATAAACATGTCCGTTGTCTACTTGAATTTCAGGTTTTCGTTCTGTTTGCTCTGACATGCAGCTGTAAGCCAGGTTCTGTTTGGGCATGTTTGTAAATCATATTTGGTAAGACAAGTGTCCTGCCTTCTGAGCCAAGAAAAGTAATTATAGTGGTTCCCATAGCTTGTAGATGACACTTGAGATAGTAGATTAGACGCTTTAGTTTGTGTCCGTTAGTTCTGGGGCTTTTCTTACAGAGACTACTTATTACTGAAGCCCTGAAGCACATAATGGCGCTCTTCTTATGAAGTATTATTCACAACTCAAAACCCAATTATTCAGCGTCACCTTCGATACAAAGAAACACCAGCTGGTTTGGTTTTTAAAATCTCCTAACATGTTGCACTGTCAAAATGGAGTCCAGCCCATTACAGTAAACAAACTTTTTTGCACTTATTGTCTTGAGTGGGATTTATGGGGATCAGAGGCGGCACACGGCAGTAATTAAAGGGATTAATTGATTGTAAGACGTTAATCAGATGAGCCTCGTACCAGTTGGGTCTTGGGGTCAGTATACTACGGGCAAATCCCACCCGGTCAGCATTGATCAATAGTGCTTTTTTTGCAGACATTTAGTAGTATATATTTGAATGTGTTTTCTATTTCACATCACAATTACCGGTACGTTTTATATTTTATGTTTTCTAGAAACAAAATGGATGCCCTAAAGTGGGAGAAGTGACGCAGAGGGGAATAACGCTTCTTGCAAAAACTTCCATCAGCTGCGTATGTAATCATGTCCACCTCAGTCAAGCTCGACAGAACAATTTGCGTTCTTCTTCCCAACAAAGAACAGCTGGACATCAAAGTCGGGGTGAGTAACTTGATATGATCTCGTAATATTGTTTATTCGGATTTGGGTCCAATGAAGCTCTTTGATAGATGTCCAAAAACGATTTTATTCCAATATTTTTGTTCTCTGTCTTCAGCCAAAGTCTACAGGGCAGGATGTTTTTAATCGTGTGGCTGAGCGTCTTGGGATCAAAGAGCTGCACTTTTTTGGCCTCACTGTGGTCAAGGGTAAGTTCACACATCAGTAACTCTTTAGCCTCCATATTGGACCTCTCACAAGAGAAATATCCAATTGTGAAATACACGTACTCTCTGGTTACGCAAAGGTGACGTGTTGGATATTTCATGACTGGATTCACTGACTTGGTTTGAGATTATGGAAAGGCAACATTAGCTTAGGTAATCAACACCTATTACATTAGAGAAGACCATCTCTGAATGCACAAGGACATGAAGCAGGTGCAGCTACAAGAACCTAATAAAGTGTAGTTTTCAAACTAGGTTAAGCCTGAAAGAAAACTCATTGACAAAGCTTTACAATTTTGATTCACAAACTAAACGAGTCACCTTGCTATTATAGTCTGCGTATTTTAACAATGTAATCCTCTTCTGAACAATTCCTTCTGCGTTCTTTGTTGAAATATGTTGAAACGCTTTGCTAATCTCGTGGGGCTCATCTCTATAACAAGCTGCCTTTTGTTTTTGTGGTGTTGGTTCAGCGATCACTTAGGCCTGGATTCCTGCAATATTAACTTCATTAAGCCAGGAATGCACCATTGCATTCCTTCTCTTCAGCATGGGGAGGGATGGGGTGAAAATAGGAGGGGAGGGTAGAGGGAGGAGAGGCGAAAGAGGTACCAGGGGATTCGTCATGACCTGGACCATCTTTGTCAAAAGGTCAGAGGTCAAGGAGTATGATAATTCAGAGTTGAGACTGAGGGAAAGAAAAATATGGATGTGTAAGGTTGTGAAATGGCCTGGTGAGCAACTTGTGAAGTTGAGTAAAAAAGATAAAATGGATCCCAGAGATGCCAGTTTCATGATGTATTGGTTCTGGGAGTGCTAGAACACCCCATCCTTATTTGTAACTTTGATTACATCATTGAATTTGATTTATTTATTTTTCATTCTAGACAACGAACACATATACTTGGACATGGAGGAAAAAGTGACTAAGTACTTTCCTAAGGAGTGGAAACAAGAACTGGGAAAGGTAAGCTCATTGCTTATATTACAGTTTTTGCACAATGTTCATTCATTTAACCATCTTCAAATGTTACCCATACAGACATTACAGAACAGACCCTTGCCTTTGGTGCTTTGTCTTAAAGTGCAGTACTATGTTGAAAATGGAAGACTTCTCTGGTATGTGTCCAGTCTGTTTGCTTGAATAGGCAATAGTTTTCAGCCTAATTTTTCATCCATATAATTGTGTCATCTTTCTTGATTTCTGTGTTGTACTAGTGAACGCAGAGCACGACATCTATACTATTCAGACTTGCGTGAGCGAGTGCTACGCTCTGAATGCCGTCAGCAGGAGGAAGTATACTTTCAGTTAGCAGCTTATGCTTTACAAGCTGACCTCGGTGACCAGCCACTGCCAAACAAAGACATGGAGACCACTCACTACTTTGAACCCAAGAAGTACTTCCCTCCGTGGGTTGGTCTCATCATTTTGAGTGTATTAATGAATAGAATAGTTTATATTTATTTTTTTTAACTGCATGTGTCATTTTCTCTAGATAATAGCAAAGCGTGGAGTAGATTATCTTCTGTGCCATGGGCCAAAGGTCCATCAGGAGCTGTGGGGCATGTCCACCCGTGATGCCATCTTACTGTTTATCAGAGAGTCGTGTCGACTGGAGGATGTCCCAGTCACGTTTTACAAACTGCAAAAGGTCAAACTAAATTTTCAATTTCTGTAGTAATTATGAGCTTCTTTGACTGACAGATTAAAGTTTTTAATAGTTTGAATGGTTATTGCTGCGGTAATGGTGAATAAAGAATAAAGAGCCGACGGTCTTTATTTTCAAAACCACCTTATCTTTCCCAAGACACAAAAACATTTGGCTGCAATCCACACACACTACACACTTGACAGTTGCATAATTGCTTATCTATTGTGGTTTATTGTCTTACCCAGTTCAAAATCGGTCAACTGCCGAGTGATATTTTGAAGGATTGCCCATCTATTGCGTAATGTGCTATCACTTGTTGTTAGCAGCACCTCTGTTTCCCTGGGAGCTGGTGGGGGTTGAACTGTGGAATGGCTTATCTAAACCTGTCAGATGCTTCACTGACATCTCCTCATTCATTGTACAGGACAAAAAGGCAGAGAAAGGCACAGCATTGCTCGGGCTGACCCTGCGAGGAATGCAAGTCTATCAGGTTCGTGCATATGTTGGTGTTTTTGTAAATGGCCTGTAAGTGCGTCAGATCTTATGTCAGACAGCACAAACCTGCGTTTGCTCAAATATTAAACTTGTGCAGTCCTATAAAACCTCTGAAGAACCATTTGAGGAATGTGTGGGCTTGCCACCAGCAGCCGTGCTTCAGCAGATAGCGGCTGTCTGCGATGCCTGTCAGTTGTTTGATCTGTCCGTCAGGGGCCATCTGGGGGGATTAGGGCTCCAGGCCTGGCTGATTAAAGAGCCAACAGACCGTGAGATACCTCAAGAAATCTATGGTTCTGTTGCCAAGGCCAGATGGCACCTGTGCAACAAGACAATTGATAATTGTTCAGAATTCGTGCTATAAAAGCTACTATTTTTTTTATTTCTCACAAATATTAAAATGCAGATGCGTAATTGATTTTTAGGAGGTGAACAACATTCGGCAGTTGGTGTATGACTTCCCCTGGTCAAATGTTGGGCGTCTCACATTTCTGGTATTTACACTAATTGTTACACTTTTTCAAGTCATAAATGTATTTAATTAGTTTTTAGTTGTGTGTGTATGTGCATGTATCTACATGCATGTTTTAAAATTTTTTTTGTTCAGGGTAAGAAATTTGAGATTCAGCCAGATGGTTTGCCTTCAGCAAGAAAGCTTGTGTATTATACAGGCTCATCGTTTCGATCTAGACATCTCCTCCTGCACCTGAGCAGCAGCCACCGCCTCTACCTCAGCCTCCAGTCGGCTCTCAAACACCTCCGACAGCTCGAGGAGACCGAAGGTAAAGGCTACTGGCAATGCCAATGAACTACTTTTAAAAGTTACATTATAAAAAAACAAAAAAAATGTACTTAATTGGCTTGTAGACTTTTGACAGCTAAGCGTTTAACCTTACAAAAATGGCTTACGGAATCACATAGTGTGTATAAAATGCAATTGCTAACATTTGTTTATGCTGCCATAACCTTCAGAAAAGAAGCGCTACAGAGAATCGTACATCAGTGATGACCTGGAGGTGGACCCTCCCGGGAGCGAGAGCAGTCCTGGTTTGTCCCGACACTCCACCAGCAGCTCTGGAATTGAGGCAGACACTCGCCAACACAGCATCTCTCCAGAGATGGTCTCTATGGAGGAGGAGGGACACATCAATGCAGAGTTATGTTTCAGCTCAGCAGCCAGCCGTGGCAGCTCGTGCACCTCTGGGGTTGAAGCAGGCAGTAAGACTCTGACAGAAGATGAATGGCAACAGGAAGGTGAGTTTTAGTCCTTTTTTGTAGTGTTTTTTTATTTATTGTACCAAGTTTTTTGGTTAATTGTGTGTTGATTTTCACAAATCATTTAATAATATATATTTTGGCTAGACCTGTTGTTAGACCTGCTGTTAAGAAACCTGGAGCGAGGATCATTGTTTTTGTGTATACTATGCAAAACATGTAATTTAGTAAGGCTCTTGATTTGCCTTTGTGGTTTTCTATGAGGTTCAATTATTTGCTTACCGTTAACACTTCCACAATGGCTACTGTTTTGTTAGGGGTCAAGGACAACATCAAAACTCTAAATGAAGATTTTGTAGATGATCCCAATGAAATGTTCCATTTGGCTGATAGCCTTGAAGGTGTGTCTGTCGATTGTCTGGATCTCTCAATGCAGACTCACTCACCAGGTATAGAGACTTTACATTAAATTAATTAAAGTCTTCTTGTCTATTTCTGCTTATACTCACTTTCACTTTGTTTTTTTTAAGAAAACAGTAACGTGGACACAGATTCACTGCAAAACAAAGATATGTTAAAACAGGTTTGGCCCTTTTTACATTATCTTTAGGGTATTTTGTATCAAACTTTGTAAATGGATAAATAGTAGGCTTTTTGTTTTTTTTACAACAGATGCCTATATCCCGGGCACAGCTGAGCGTAGATCGACACAGCCAAAGTCTTGATGATGTCCGACTGCTCCCGCCTCTGGCCCCTTTGGGAATAGCGCTGCCTCCTGACTCTTCCCACAGCTACACCTTTGGGTTCCCAGATGCCTGCCCCAATGTTAAGACTCCTATCGACCACAGTTATTACCCACTTATACAGTGCCAAGACAAACCCACCTTTTATGGCCGTAGATCTACAAACTGCCTCTCTTTGGACTTGTTGGGAGACGAACAGTTGCTGGAGTTTATTCTTTGAATGTAACAAATGGGAATGCACTATGCTTATACAATATTTTATAAATATATTTTTACATACATTTTGAGTGCTTGCAAGTTGCAAATAGACATTATTTTCTAAACTGGTAACATTTTACAACAGAACCTCTCATTTCAATTATGTTTTTAGAGAAAGATGAGCAGAAAATCAATCAGTGGTGAAAACATATTTATTATTGTATATTGTGTACATGTTTGCACTGTTTTATGTTTTACTCTTTGATCTTTAATCCGTTTCTGAATGTTGCTCTATGAATTGTGTTGGTAGTAAAAAGCAGGTCTGGATATGTCTTTTTTTGGGGTACTTCTTAATCTAAACCCATTGTGTTTGTGGGGTTTTGCACTTGTTTTTTAATCAACTCATGTACAGTGTTCTCTCTAATTTTTCATTAGTCTTCCACAGCAATGTAGCTACAGATGTGGAAAATTGAGCCTCTTTTAAAGCTGGTAATGCATTCATCCAAAGCCTTGTTTTTACTCCCCTCAATAATATATTTCTATATTCAGCCATAGTATAATGAATCTGCAGTGTATTATATAGTAACCACAATACAAAGTGATGTGTTTGACAGTATTTTAAACTGTGTTGTGACATAACTGAGTTTTATTTGTATGGGGTTACTATAAAACAATGTCAGTCAGAAGTCTTTACTTATGTCGAGTATTTTTTACAGCTCATAGTGTTCTTGAAATATTTTTGTTGAAAGCACTGTTTTTATAGAGAAAATAAATTCGTATTGATATAAGTGGTCTATTTCTGTCAGTCACTACCTTTCTGTTTATATCCAAATGTATTTATACACTTACTTCTAACTAATATCAACTCACGTTTGTAAGGGCTTGTAAACATCTCGCGAGAGTTCCAGGAATTACGTATGCGGAAGTTTACATTTTTATACAAACGTGCTCCTGTTGGCTGCTGAAATAGCCGGTGTAATGCAACCTTAAACATTAAAAAATGAACTCGCTTTTAATCGAAACTCTTCTGTCAAGCTGTTCTGACTACGATACGTTGTTTAAAAGCCTGTCATGGGAGCGTGAATCGTGGCCCGAGACTGGGCGAGTGGAGGCACTGACCGCTTTCATTGAGGGGCTAGGGTCGCTCTTGGTCGATCCATCTATCATCACGGAGACAAAATATTGGAGCATTAAAGATCAAGTCGAAACTGTTATTTGGCATCGATGCCTGCCTTTATTAACAAACATATCAACAAAACCTGACAAGGAGGACGTGAAGTGCAGAGAAAGCGTCTCCGCTGTTTGTAAACTTGTGAAAGCCTGTGTCCCGCTGTGTGACGCTGCCTCCCTGTGTAAAGTGGTTGAGTACGTGCTGCCTTCCCTCCAGCTGTCGGAGGAAGAGCTCTCATCAGGGAGGCTCAGCGTGGAGGTGGCAAGTGAAGTCCTAGTCATTTTATTACCTACACTTGCGCCCGAAGAGGACATCATCCACAAAGTACTAAAAAATGCGTTGTCCTGCATCAAAACACTCCCCGATGACCTAGTTTCCAAAGCGGCAATCCGGTTCCTTTGGGCGCTCCTGAACTGCAGCAGTGAGACGAAGTTAGACAGTATCCACAACTTAATCCTGGATGATCTGAGTGACTGGCACCGAAACGACCGCACACCTGTAGTAACAGCACGGGCACTAATGTGTTTGGCCGCATTGTCTGACCACATGTTGACTTCGGACAGTGTTCCTTCTGACCCGCGCCTGTGCGTTCAATTTTGGAGGATGGTTCAGGATGGACTGACGCACAAGGACAGTCTCTCACGCAAGAGGGCGCTATACTTGTTAAAAAGATGTGTGGCTCTATCTCAAGAAAGAGGCTTGGACTGTCCATCTCAAGAAGGTAAAATACATACTGTGGTTTGTGCTTCACGTCCTATTCAAATGCTCACAAATGTACTCATAACAACGGTCTTAATCCTGACCTTGTATCAAATTGTCTTTGCTGCAGATGAGGCCTTGTTCAAGTGGGACTCAAACAGTAGCAGGCTACTGAGAGAGTTCTGGGAGGATTATGCCCTGGTGATGGACACTCTTGAAGAAAACCAGGTAAAATCTTATGCACCTGGTTGAGTATTTATGTATTGCCTACTCTCTGTGACTGAATTTAAGGTATCGAGACAAAACTAGCATCTGTTGAAGTACATTGTAACAGAACTTTTTAAATATTTGTTTATTTGGATCCTTCTCCAGATTCATGTTGTCCGCCCAGTCCTCAACAGAATAGACACATTAATACAAACTGTCTGTGACACCCAAGGTAAATTAAAACATCACCATTCTTACAGTTTTTGTGTTTATTGATGAAGTACGATTGAATGATTTCTCTTCAGGTAATAGTCTGCTTCACCCATCTTGGTTGCTGTGTGTGTATCAGCGCATGTTTCACAGTGAAAACAAGGCGCTCATGAGAGAAGGGGTCTGTCATCTGCTGCAGCTGCAGGCCCTCCAGCAGCCAGAGTTTGCTTTTGCGTTCTCAAAGGTACAACAATACCATTCATTTCATCATTATCGTGGTCTAAACATTCAATAATGCTGTCATTTCTTCCTCAGTTTATTGTTGGGCCATTTTTAGATGTGCTTTCTGAAACGTCGCTATTTCAAAGGTAAGGCCTTGTATTTAAATTTCTCTCATGAATTATTCTTATATCTTCTCCTTGTTCCCACACAGAGCGGCTGGACAGAGTGTTGGTGACTGTCCTGAACTGGGAGCTAAGCTTCAAGTATTCATGGTCAACTTTTTCACTAATCTGCCATCAGCACAAAAAGGTGAGAATCATTATAAAATATTTCAAAGGCATTGTTAATGATTGTTTCTCTCTGATGTGTCGGGGTTAGCCTCTGTATTACTCCAGCTAATTCAGCAACTGGCCACAAAGCAGTGGTGTGCTGTACCGATCCTCTTCGTCTCCCAGGCCTTGTCCAGTCTTCCTCATAGTCCACTGCTCGGGGCTGAAGGACTTGGTGCTTTAAGGTATTAATTTAGCATTTTCTCTGTTATTTGGTGTCAGCTAGTGAGTTACATTGCTGTTTTCATGTGATAGGGAGGTGCTGAGATGCACAATGATCACACATCAGGTCTTGCTTAGAGGCGCTGCCCAGTGTTTTTTGTTGAACAGCACCCTCTGCCTGACTGATATGGTAAGTGTCAAATGTAAACAATTTGAGATTTAAAACCTCTTTTTAGGTCTTAGACTTGTTTATCTGTATGTGCCAGACTTGGAAAATGTTATGTTTATAAACCTCTGACCTAATATTGCATCTTTTGACATGGGCTGAATCCCTTTAGCGTGCAGTGACCCTGGATGATGTTTTTGCTCTCCTGATGCACTTCCGCTCTGATGAGTCTCTGTGTCGAGGGACAAAGCTGTGGCACCAGGTAGAGTGTATTTTAAAATAGGCCATTTCTACTTGTCATGTATAATAATCAGTTGTTTGTATGGTTTCAGGTGTGTGTTTGGCTTTTGGTCAATGAAGCAAATTTCAAGCCCAGAGGTGTTCATGGTGAAAGTACAGACAGGGAAAGCATAAAAATATTTGTTCAACATGAACTGTATAATTACCTTAAAGTACCACCCAGCACAGGTGAGTCTGACTTAACCAAAGATGAGTTTTATCACCTCAAGCAATACTTTTGACCATTTGATGCTTCTCAGGTCACACTGAGAGATTACCTGATATAAGCGAAGCTGTGAAGGTGGCCAGAGCCATTCTGCTATATGTGGACATGGAGAGGTGCCAGGCTACGGCAGATATTACCAACATTTTGGAGTCATTACTGTCTCCATTATTGGACACATTGAGTAGAGTCAGCACCAATATCTACCTGCCTTTGAGGAAGAGTGACAAGTGCCTACAGCTTGTGCTCCAGCTGCTCCAGCTTGGAGGAATAAATCAGGATATTGACACAAATCAAGGTTTAACCCATTATATTACTTAACATTTACCTTTTAATGTATGTAACATTTTAAAAACATACTTGCATACTTATTTTGGAGTTATAAAAACACAGCTTATTAAGTGCAACACATGTCATTTTTAGCATACAACACACTATTAATATTCTCAGTACTGCTCTGTGATAATTTATGTGTATTTATATTGTATACTTTTCATTTAATCACAGGTGATATTCCCTTAGTTGCCTTGAAGAACCACATTTTCAAAGTTGTGGATCCCATTTTGGAATTTATCTTCAGGCAGTTGTGTGGGCAGCTGCAAGAGGTAACAACATAAAAACAAATCTTGCCAGATAACCCAGGTGTCTTGCATTCATTTATAAATGTTTTATTCACAGCTTTTTGATATAGAGCGGTCTGACATGTACATGTGTGTCCTGAAACAACTGGTGGTCATGTATAGATCTATACCACAGCACCACAGCAAAATTCAACAGACCTATTTCCCTAAACTCGTCACTTACAGCCTCAAGATCCTAGTAGAACCAAGTCAGCAGGTACATCATAACACACTACAATCTTGCCCATTTTGTTGTATCATTTTTTTGTATCATTTTCATCTGGTCTGATTTCAGAGCCCTTCAGTGTCAGCCCAGGTGTCTAGAGTTGTTGCAATGGCCTCTCTTGCCATGATCTGCAGTCTTGTGGAGCAGAACGTGATTGACATGCAATCAGCGACTGTGTCAGAACTGAAAATGCTGAATGAGTACTTCTACGATCCAATATTATCTGAACATTTTGTGGGATGCTTCAACGAGACACTGCAGAAACCACCAGCACTAGACGGTTTAAAGTAAAATCAATAATATAAAGGTATTCTATGCAAAAACCCCAAAGTGACATTATGTATAATCAGTATATTCTTTTCTTTCTGTAGTGACACAGATGTGCAGGGTCGTCTGCGGCAGGATTGGGGACGTGTTGTTGCTCATTTTTTGCATAATCAGTGGATGTGCCTAAGTGTCCTAGTAAAGACTGTTGGATTTCCTCAATCTATTGAAAATTCCCAGTACCACCCAATGTTTGTGAGCTGCGCCATAGAAGGCCTGTCTCTTCTGCCCAGCAATCTAGTGTTGCCCATTTTTGCCTTTATGGAGACAGCACTTCCTCATGTAAGTCAAATTTTTGTTCAGTAATCACTCCTCTTAATGTCATAGTTAACTTGCATTCTCATCTTGATTGCAGTTAGTCCATAAAGATGAGCCTCTTTGTGTAAATGCAATCACTCAGTCCTGGGAACTTGTTCAGTCACTAAGTACAAATCCCAGTGACTTCTGGCCATCGCTAAAAGGATTCATCTCAATGTCTTTTCATCATAAACTACTAGAGCTGACTGAGACACAAGCTCCAATGCTCACAACAACCATACAGAAGGTAACTGAATGGGGCACATTGATAAAGTAACCATGTACGGTAATTAAAGAGATAACTTTGGTATTTTGTTTTTCAGATTGCCTCTGAGCAATTAGAGCTGTCCCAGTCAAAGAGTGGTGTGTTTGGGCTGCTTATCCAGCACTGTTGTCAGTTATGGCTCACCACGGACCAAAGCAGTGACACTATCTTTACTAGTGTTTTTAACTACATCAACATACTCACTGAGGCATGTGTGTATGGTCCAGTGTTCAGGAGAGACCAACGGTAACAAAACTTTGAAGTTATGTATATTTATGACATTGTTCTGGTCAACAGTTTTTTTTCCTGTCTCCTTAAGACTCATCCAGGATGTCCATAGCTATGTAGAACAACTCGGTGAAGACTGTGCAGCTAATGTTGTACTTAGTGGGTGAGTAGTTTCAGCATTTTCTGTTGATACGTCGTTCTTCCTGATTTTTGGCTGCTACTACTAGTTTTATGTGCTCTATTAATAGTTTGTGTTTTGCAGTGACTCCAGAGATGACCAGCTGCCCCGCACGTATGCCCTGTATTTTCTCTATCAACTAGACTCTTCCAATCTACAGCATCAAAAACTGATGGAAAATGTGGCTCTTGAACTTTTGAAAAAGGTAGTTATTCTAGTTATATATTAATCAATGTTATTGTATTGCTTTCAGTTTAACCATATTCTGATTAAAAACCAAAAAATTTACCTAAAGATTTTTTAATTTCAGGATAAACATATATCTTCCTCAAAACTGCGTTACTACAGCAACTCTTTGCAACATCGAGTCAAAAACAGAATCTGGCAAACATTGCTGGTGCTGCTGCCCAAGCTCAGAGAGGTACATATGAGACTGTGTGGAGCAAGTGGATTATTCTGTCTGAAAGTAATGATTATTGTGTTTCTCCAGGAGTTTGTGTCTACAGTGTTGAGCAGTGTGTATGAGGCTGCCTTCTGCAGTAACCAGGCCTCAGTCAAATACCTGATTGAATGGATGATCATTTTAATCCTCGTCCAGTATCCTCACCACATAGAGAGCTTTTGGGACTGCTTTAACATGGTGAGTTCTCAATCTGTTTCGAACATATAACCATCATAATCATCTTATGCCTGCCCCTGTCTCTCCGTGTGGCCGACTCTGTTGATTCCTTTAAAAAGCAGCTGAAGACACTGTTATTTAGACAAGCTTTCAGTTAAACTTATTGTTATGAGTTGTTTAACTTTGTTGACTACTTTTACTTGCACTTTGTAACGCACTTTGCGATTTTTATCTGTGAAAGGTGCTATATAAATAAAGTTTACTCACTCACTTACTCACTCACTTACTCACTCACTTACTCACTCACTTACTCACTCACTCACTCACTCACTCACTCACTCACTCACTCACTTACTCACTTACTTACTTACTCACTTACTTACTTACTTACTTACTTACTTACTTACTTACTTACTTACTTACTTACTTACTTACTTACTTACTTACTTACTTACTTACTTTATTGTATGGAT
>JAVQKC010156175.1:0-19671 GCA_036025475.1 Philypnodon macrostomus
TTGCACAAAAAAATTATATTAATGAATAACTTCCACAAAGAAATATTAAATTAATGAATAACTTTCACAAAAAATATTCTATTAATGAATAACTTGCACAAAATAAATAATTATATTAATGAATAACTTGCACAAAAAAAATTAAATTAATGAATAACTTGCACAAAAAATATTCTATTAATGAATAACTTGCACACCTCCTGGTTTCACTCTTGGTCTCATTGATAAACCGTTAATTCCTTGCTTGCCGTCCTGGGAAAGTGCTGTACATCTAATCACATATTCACCTCAGGCCATCTCTCTCTACCCACTAACATCCAGGGTTTTTGTAGAGGGGGCGTTGAATGCAATTTGTCCTTGTCGTGGCACATTGAAAGAAACTAAAGGTTGTTTTGGGTGCCACTATCTTCTGGGTCAGTGGGTGATTTACAAAACACTTTTCCAGGTGAACAGTCAGCAGTAAGTGTCTCACCCATGGGAAACACTGTCCACAATGTCGTTGTCTGATGTTTGAGAATTTTGAGAAATACAGTAAGAATATTGACATTGTAATTGTGTTGGGCTGTTTGATTGATTTTACTAACACAAATTTACCCCAAAACACACTGACGTTGTAAGCGTCTCCATGTCTTGCCGATGTTGGAAGCCACTTTTCCCTCTGTCTCCTCTTCTCTCTCTGTTCCTATAAAATTTCCAGCTCTCTGATATACGGCCAAGCCTCCTGGACATTTTTATGGGCTCCATGGTCCCCTGTTTCTTCCTTCCATTGCTCCATCAATGCTTCCCCCACAAAATGAACGATGCAACACCCAGTTCTCATGCAAACCCCACTTTCATTTCTTTCTCTTGTGGCATTTTTTCCCCTAATTGAGACATTTCATATCCATTATATTTGAATTTATGTACGGTTTTCCTTTTGAGGGCGGATGCATATACCAGTGATGTTAGCGCATGTGGTTTTTGAGTTTGGTGCATCCACATTCCAGCTGTGACAGCGCTTGGTGTCTCTTGAAAAAAAGATCTTCATTCCTCTCCAGCTCTGACCCCATCATATTTTTGTTATTGTAAGTCAGGGTTCTCAAATGTAATTAAACTAATTGTATCTGAAAATGAGGGGCCATTTTGTGTAGTACAGTTGAGCTTTCACCATTAAAATGTCCTTTCCTTTGATCTGAGAACACTCGTAGGAAGCACCCTCAAGAGTTTAAAGTTTTTATAATTCTATCTCTAACATGGCACGCCTTGCATCTGCTTCAAATGGTTCATTCAATTTAGTTTCATGTTCTTTCCACTTCATGGAAAACGTATATTGTGTTCATCAGTGTTAATGTTGGCATGGCAGAATAAACATCTCATGAGCTCCAAAAAACAAACAAACACAAATAATCACGTGCATATGCCTTGTATAAGGCATACGCACATGCCATTCTTTTATGGCTTATATAAAATTAATAGTGTCATTTAATTAAAGGCTTTTCCAATATGTCCGTGTTGTAATAGCTGTGCTTTGGCAGCGGAGAGGCCGACTGGTCATTGCGGGCCATGTCTGCGGTGTGTGGTCTTGATCTTCATGCTGGCGGTTGAGCTCAGTTCACATCCATCCAACCATGACCTGCCTCCACCACGCTCTGTCTTTTCTCAAAATCTCCCAAAACATGTCAGGCCCAACACTTGTGCTCCTCTGCTATGTTTCACTGCCTCCAGCTGCACCTTTTGTTCCAATTAGACATGTGTCCAGTCACAAAAACTACCCCAGTATTTATCCAAAGAGATAAAATATTCACTCAAAAACATCTTCCAGGTACTTCTATTTTTAGACCTCTCAGTCATGTGCAGAGGATTTGTGGTAAAACGGTGTGTGTCAAGGGCTGCTTTCACAGTACATAACAGTTTACTATGTTTTGTCACCCAAACTCCCTTTACGGGCAGTTACCAAGGCAAAACTTCAGTTCAAATTTCAGTACTTCAATCATTTGAAGCATGTTTAAGAGTGTGTGTCTTGTTTTACAGATTGTGAATCCTACTGCAAACCTGTGAAGGGAAACCTGAAGATCAACATGAAGAAATATTGTAAAAAGGATTACGGTAAGACATTGGACACAGTAGGTGGAGCTGTACTTGGTAGTTGCATATGAATGAATGTGATTGGTGTCGGAGGGGCCGCAGGCGCAAATGGAAGCCACGCTTCTGTCAGACTGCCCCAGTGCAGCTGTGGCTACACAAGTAGCTTACCATCACGAGTGCATGGAGTGAATGAATAATGTAATTGTAAAGCGTCTTTGAGTGTCCTAAAAAAGCGTTATATAAGTACAATGCATTATAAACAGATAAAGATAATAATGAGGCACTTTTATGCCTAGGCCATAGGTTTTATAACTCTATAACTGGTCTTTTATTCATTTATTCCATAATCTCAATTATGAGTGGTGGTAAACGTAGCCACAGCAGCCTGGTGGCAGGTTGACAAAGACATGGCAGCCATAACACGCCCGTAGCCACCACCTAACACCTGGGCACATTCATACATTCCGGCAAGATGGATGAAGTCTCGCCCAATGAAATACATACTGGTGAGAATCAAACCACCAAACTTGATTATGATTAAGATTCTCAACCACCCAACTTTCTGTATTTAACAGACAGTAGATTTGTCAAACAGCCCTATTGTAAAAAAAACATACTACACATTCAAGTAAGAGCATCCTGTGTACTCATCACGTCTCTTTGTCTTCAGCTGTGCAGGTGAATGTCCTGGACATGGAGACAGTGGGCGACTGGGCCAAGTTTTCTGTCAACCTCGTATCTGTTTACAAGAGCCGCGGCGAGCCCTTAAAACGAGGGGACAATGTGCTCTGGGTGCACATGAAGGACCTGGCCTGCAAGTGTCCCAAGATTCAGATGAGCAAGCGCTTCCTGGTGATGGGCGGGAGCAGCGAGGGCGGGGCCATCGCAGGGGTGGGTCCGGGAGCGGCGGCGGGCAGCGGATCGACCAATCAGGTGACAGGGGCGGAGCGGGTAGGGCTAGTGGCGGATAAGAACAGCTTGGTGATCCAGTGGAGGGACGTTTGGACACGGCGCCTGAGGAAGTTCCAGCGCAAAGAGAAGAAAGGGAAGTGTGGAAAAGCATGATTGGGAAAGTGTCTCTATCGCTCCCACTATCCCAACTTGAGCCTCTTCTGGACACTGCACATTACAGACTGCATATACCTACCTTTTCTAAGGACCACTCTTGTGTATATTGTACAATTATTACTGTCTTTTTTAATTTTGCGAGTTTGTTCTTGTAATGTCCGTGTGTTTTGTCATATTGGTTTGCCTTATAAAGGGACCGTTAAAAAGGGTATGAAGTGTGGACAAAAACGCCATTCCCTCCCTTCACGACGACAGCAGAAATGTCCACTTGTTCCCCACATCCATGCTGACCCTGAGCCCCTCCAATGTGCTCACACTAACCTTTCATATGCTTCTGTCTGATGATGGACTTGACGATGCTTGTTGTGAAACTAAGCAGCAGCCCCAAGACAAACTGTTCCAATTTGGGCTACTTCAGATGCCATTTTTAAAACAAACTCTCTCTTCAGACGAACTAGAACCTTTCAGACGAGACACTTCTCTACAGGTCTTTGCACTACTGGACACAGACCACAGTGCATTGTAATTATGAGGAACTATGGGCTCTTTTAACAGGGCCAGCCACCTCAAATCCAGTCGTACCACCGCTCCTGCTGCCTCCAGAAGCACTGAACATACCAGTAATGTAGGGGATTTTTCAGCAAGGATATGTAGTGTGCCCTTATTCCTTTACAATTCAATCTGTGATGTACCTTGTTGTGTTTTTCTCTGAGCAGAACAATCTTTTTTAGCATGAGTCACCGTTCGCCCCTCTCATGTCACGTATTACTGTGTTGAGTCGTGACTGAAAAAAGATGAAGCAATGTGGACTAATGGCTGGAATTTCAGAACAATAGCAATATTTCCAGCGCTTTCATGACGGTTGGCCGCTCAGATGTGTGTGTGGCCAGTGTCTCTATTTCTCTGTCTTTAAATATATGAATTTTGTGATGTGTCTAATGACTGGCAGACTTTTGTTTGCCAAAATAAGAAATTGAAACGAGAGTTCTTTTTCATACATTCAAAAAGAAAACAAGTGGGATAAACAACAGTCTGTTTTTCTGGACTGTATTTTGACAAAATGAATGAGGCTGGAAACTTTTAGTGCTCACTGATTGTATTATGACAGGAGCGTATCAGATTTCATTCCTCATGAACTTTGTTATGTTTGCATGTTTGTGGTTTTTGCTGGTCCATCAAAACCATGCAGCGAGCAGGAGAATAACTAACCCAATCTGAGCATTTAGAGCCAAAGGAAAACCTCCCAAGTCATCTTCCCTTATATGCCTCTGCAAACAGTCTCTGTCATCCTTGGCCAAATAAGCATAGTCAGATTTAAATTCAATTCACCAAGCTATGGGAGTCAGGACCAACCAAAACCACACAGACCAGACTGTAGCTCCCAGGCTTTTATCTGCCCTGTGCTGTTATTTTATTTGGTGAAGCACATTACAATGTATTTGAATAGAGTTCAAGATAAACACACCGAGGATAGAGGAGCATGTCATCCTAGTGTGTTGACAGGCATATCATGCTACGAGTGGTGGCTGTGGCTTAGTTGGGCTCATCACTGCTCTGTCTCCTTGTGGTTCTCTTCTGTGCATCTTAACCCATGTTGTATAATCAATGTCTTAGAAAGTGACAGCACAGAACAAGGCCCTCACCAGTTTACTGTACTGCACTATAGCTATAGTATCTGAATGTATGTGAAACTGTGAAGAACACACTGGCGTCCGTTATCACCAATGAATGTGGGCCATATGAAGCTACTTTGTCCCAACACATCTGCGTATTATCAGTTATTTAACTCAAAACAAGCAGCAACCAAAACAGGCCCACCATGACACAATATCTACCAGTATTTGTACTTCTACACCACAGCTCTGTCCCATCGGCAGAACTTCACAAAAACACAGACAGTGGATTATTTGTTCTCTGATCTGTCAGACAGGTGCCACAGTAGTGCCAGCCTCCCCGGCCTGGTATGTGGGAACTGTGATAGATGGTTGGGTTACGTGCCTGCTAGGCTTCTCTGCTCCTCATCATCATCACAAACAGAGGAAGTGTGACATCCCACCGCCTTGTAAATCTGGCTTTTACTAAATTCCACATGCACACACTTCTCTCCCACCACGAAAGATAAGAGTAAGACACATGTGTGGGGCTCTCCTGTTAACACGTGTTTACATACAGCCACATAGGGAGAGCCATCCTGTTATTTCACATTCATTAACAAGCATTATAGAGACTTGGCAGTGGATTCTAGGCATTGTTTACCCCATTGCAGTTTTAACTAGACTTACAGGTGTGTGTTTCATTTTAGCTATCCACATGTAAACAAGTCTTCTGAACTTAAGACGATTATGGTGTTAACTCTGTGTGTGTGTGTGTGTGTGTGTGTGTGTGTGCGCGCTGACCAAGATGAAGGATTCTCACATACCAGCGCATTGATATGTGTGACTCATTGTAAATATTGAAAAGTATTTGTACCACTTCCATGTTGTCTTGGGGTGACTCCGATGTAAGGAAACCAGGAACATATGCTTTTGAAAATGTGGTTCAACAGAATGTATTGTTTTTGAAGATTATAAATGCCCTTACTGAGATTGACAGTGGCGAATACAACCCAACTTCTCATCGCATCCATGGAAATAACTGCACCTACAGTACCTTTGATACACAGGGGTTGTTCCCTTGTTCTGTTATACTGACGTCTTCATTGTACATTATCTTCTTAAGGCGATGAACCACTGACTTTTTAATCTAAATGATAAAAAAATAAATTATTAGCTAATGAGCTGAGTGTTGTGTTCCTCTCTATATAACATCAGTCATTCATCCAGTGTCCCTCATCTGTTTTTGTTAGGGAATGTGGATGAGTGGAGCCCATCCCAGCAACTAGGGGCCTTAGAGGCAGAAGCAAGTTAGTCTCTCAACTATTCATTCTCATAACTGGGGCCATCCACTAGGGGCAATTTAGCATCACCAATTTTCCTAATGCATTTTTTAACGTGGGAGGAAGATGGAGAGAACTCCCAGTAACACAGGGAAGACATGCAGACTCCACCTAGAGAGAATGTGTGTTAAGGATTTCAACCCACAACCTTCTTGCTAACCACTTTCCCACCTAATCCTCCCACCAAAAAAGCATTGATTAGCCAAACTTCAGAAATCAAACTGTACCACTGATGTGAATATAGCCACTTCTCAGTTGAGTCTAGACCTATACGGTTGTGCAAATAAACACTGGCTGCTTTCTTTCTCCTTACCTACAGACTCCTCTGCCCCTCTAATCCCTGCCTTCAGCTCAAAGCAGCCACTCCATCCATCCTCCTAAAAGTAAAGTACAGGAAAACACCCATTTATCATAGCTTTCCCTGGGCCCAGCCATCAAAACATTACTGTATACAGCCCATAGACATCCATTCTGCACACTCCACGGCCTCCCATCACACAACCAAATGGACAGTGGAGGTCCCGATTTATGGACCTGTCTCTTATAGCTGCGGGATCAAAGCTCAATCCAAGTGCAATTTCACATGTCTCGCTGGGTCATTTAGAAGATAAAAGAGCACCAACTGGGGCTTTCAGAGAGTCATCATTTTGTGTTTTTGTGGGACATCAAGGACAGGAGATTGTTGGCATCTTACATTTCACTTTTTATCAAGACATATCGCCATGGAAACTAGAACTGAACAGGTTCGAGGTGAAAAAAGTCAAAGACAAATGAGGTGAGGTGGTGGGGGAAATGCTATGGAGGGTGGTCATTCTCAGACTGTGGTGCAGGTATCTCTGGTGGTACAAGGGGCTCTTCCTCAATTTGACTTGCTTTTTAGATTTGGGTTATTCTTGATTTAGGTACATTTTATTTCTTTGAAAGTGAGACTTAAGCCCCTTTCACACATAGTTCCAAGGAAATGAACGGTAATGTTACTTGTTCAGGCAAATTGTCAGCTCAAATTTGCTGGCAAATCAGATCTGTTATGGAAGAAATGTTTTAACTTTCGTTATCTGTAAGTGTGAAAAGGACTTTAGAGAGACTACCACTACTACAGCTAACATGGAATCAACATCTGGACATTTTTGTTGCAAGACAAGCACCCAGCCAGGCCTCCTCTGTCACTACCACAATAATGCACCAAGAAATCCCACAAACCATGCTATATCCACCAAAGTGAAAAAACCTTAACCACAGTTCCCTAAAAATGTTGATTAAAACAACTCTGGCTCTGTTTCCCTAACAATCCTACTCCTCTAATCCCCATCAATGGCCATAATGTGCCCGACACACACCAGTGGTTCCCCCTTCCTGTTTCAGGCCGCTGACCTCAAACCCAGATTAGCATGTGGACAGTGTACCCGGCCTTGGCGACTACAAAGTGTTCAGCCTACCTCAGCCCATGTTGACAAAACCCCTGTAAGAGTTCTTCTGGATCATCTGGCTTATTTTGGCACCGGTTCTCACCAGACGATAACTGATGAGCTTTTAGACAGGAACTTGGAAAAAAAAGAGGAGGTGTTCAAAGCACAGAGGTCCAGGGAGCTTCCAGACTTATAATGTTGCAATACAAATACGAGACGGGGCACAGAGATCGTTCATATGCAGGGTGAATGTTTTGGCATTTATTTCTCTTAATATCCCAGACTTGACATTGTACAGTCCATCGGTTGATTTGTTAAGGTAATAAAAATGAACACCCAGAGTTCTGAAGGTAAAATGGATCATTATAATGGGTGAACTCCAGCCTATGAGCAAGAGGTTGTGGGTTCAATCGTTGGGATGACTAGAAATTGGTGAAAGGTGCTTCTTCTACAGCAGTGTTCAGTTTGTCCACAAGGCAATGCATAAACTTTCAGCATCTATGATTGATGGGTAACATCCTGGACCATGGCAAGTTAGTCACAGGGCTGACACAGTGACATACACAGACCGAAAACCTTTCACTCTCACATGAATGTCTGGTAGAAGGAAGCTGGTGTATTCAGAGAAAACCCACAGTAACAGAAGGAGGACATACACACTCCACTCTGCATTTGGACTGTAATCATTTCTTGAATCTGGGTCTATAATTGAACTTGATTGCTCCAGAACAAACAGAATGTAAATTTAGATTTGTATCTATAGCTACTCTGATATGACCCACTTTGGTGTTTTCAGGAAACTCTTGGGCTGGTTTTGGTGACAACTCTGGCTTAAATCACTGGAAAAGAGCAGTGCATATCTGTCCTAATCCTGTCCATTCTCCGCCTCTATCCCACTGACACACACCACCCAGGGGCAGGCGAGCGTGGGGGCTTATACCAATCGCTCTTTCTTAAGCTGCCAAAGCGGCTTCATTGGCTTTAAATGGAGTCTCATTACTACTACTCTTCAAAGCCATGGCATTTTCCAGCATGGGGTCTCGGTGTGAACGTGTATAGGTTCCTGAATCTCTTTTCCCCTAATGTACTTCTTTATTCTTTTTGCCACATCCACCACTTTCCATTTTAATGATCTCCAAGAGTTATTCCTTTCCACTTAGAGACAGTCAAAGCATGTGTGAATATACAAAACACTGCTTGTGTATATGTGTGGGTCACCAAGTCAGTAAGTAACTCCCCCTCCCATCAACCGCAAAAAATGTGGCGAGAAATCTGTGCGAAGCAAGGTCATAAATATTCAGTGGTGAAGGTCTGATCTCCTTCTCTAACGTTCGGCTGCATGTCTTTTTCTTTGAGTAAAACCAGCTGTATCGTCCGCTCCGCCTGGAACTGACAACATGGCTGACAGTAACCACACCTCCACCCTGCACTCATCTGTCATCTTTCAATCATTACATCGCTATACATTTTTCCATAGAATTTAAGAAGACTCCGCTATTTCAACCCGTGTAATCTGGATCTGGATGATTGTAGGTATTGTAAGTTTCTGTTAAAGATTGTACTCACTGATCTTATTACTGAAAGGGGTCGTGGTTAAGCCTAACCCAGAAACTATGGGCCTTAAGTGGGGTAACACCCGGAAATGGTAAGTTATTTGCCGGTTAACACAGAAACATACACGATGATTGACCACCATTCACTCTCACATACATTCATTCATGGGGGAAAAAGTCACATATTCTCATAACACATATTGGAATACCTGGAGAGAACACACGGTAACATGGGAAGGACATGTAGATTCCACAATCGGACAGAGGGTCAATTTCACATCAAATAGGTAAAAGCATTGACCCCTATAAAACACTGACAGACCATTTACTCTCACATTATTTGACTTTGGGCAGAGTGCAGATCTTTGGAGGATGGGAGTAAGCTGGAGTATCCAGAGATAACCCACTGTAATACAAAGAGGACTTGCAGACTCTTGTAGATAGCTGGCCCAAGAAACCCATTATTGCATAGAGCCCTAACAAAACCACCAAAGACTCATCAACTTCTCTGTTTGTTCAAGAAAATAGCTTTATTGGGGCAGTGAGTGATTGAAATGAAGTGAGGAATTGAGGGTAATTCAAAACCAGTGTGGCCCTAGATAGGAGCCTTGAGATACACCGGTCGGTTGACTTCTAATCCATACCTCAGCTTTGCCTTTGATTGGATGCTGTTGAAATTGGGGATGAGTCTGCTCCTTCAAAGTCGGTAACCTAAGAGGAATGTGTGTGTGTGTGTGTGTGTGTGCGTGTGTGCGTGCGTGCATGCGTGTGTGCGTGCGTGTGTGTGAGTGTGCGTGTGTGCGTGCATGTGTGTGTGTGTGCGTGTGTGAGTGTGCGTGTGTGCGTGCATGTGAGTGTGTGTGCGTGTGTGTGCGTGCATGTGTGCATGCGTGTGTGTGAGTGTGTGTGTGCGTGCATGTGTGTGCGTGCGTGTGTGTGCGTGTGTGAGTGTGCGTGTGTGCGTGCATGTGTGTGTGTGTGTGTGCGTGTGTGCGTGCGTGCGTGTGTGTGTGTGCGTGCATGCGTGTGTGCATGCGTGTGTGCGTGTGTGTGAGTGTGTGTGTGTATCAGTGTATTAAGATGATTACAAATAGCAGATAATGTGTAGACGGACATATTGAAATTACACAGATAAATCGTGCCATGCCACTTGTCTCAATTACTTTCTTGAATGTTTTAATATGGCCAAGATTAGGATATGCTGAGTATTTGGCAGTGCTGTTTGGCCAACATTCATCTGATCTGTGCCGACTACCCCAGTGTCACGCCTGGGTCAAGCATTTCACTTGGAATGAAGATTGGACACAGAAATCGAAGCCCCTTGGCCTTGATTTTGCTTGGTTCAAAAGAAGAAATAGTGCTTTATAGACAGTGTGGTCGGGGCGGGTGAAAGTGGAGACGGCAGCAAGAGCAGATTCATTCGCTGAGTGCAGGTTAGAGCTCCTTAGAAAAAGTACAATTAATGAATGTCTGATGTGAACTTTGAAGGCACTTATTTCAAAGAGTGAGCTGACACTCTCACGAGATCCAAATATAGTACATCGCAAAAGAAATGACTGATTGCTGATTATGTGTGTAAATATCAGCAATTCAAGCATTTTGTCATCAGGCCATTTCAATATTTGTGTATTGATGAGTGAAATCGTGTGGTAGCTGTTAGACAAATGTAACAGTATAAAGAACTTCAGTGATCTAAAATAGATAAACCTACATATAAACACACAAAAATAACTTAAGATATAAGAGCAATCAGAGTAGTTTATGATGGGAAATGTATTCTGAATGAATCGATTTCATAGAGCATTTTTCATCCGTGTTTTACAAGTGATGACAGACAGATTGTGAAAATGTGCCATTGGACAAGTATCTAAAAACTGGCCTGGAGTTTCAGAGACTGACTCAGCCAAACTGTGATGAAATATGGATAAGTCAGGGTGAACTTGGAGGCAGGCTGTTTAAAGTCAGTCTGATTCATTTTTTGGATTGCTTATACAAAGATCTTTGGACAGCAACGTGTTAGGCCTCAGATTAACATTTCTGCTTCACATAGAAGCCGTGAATGGTAAATGAAGAGAGTGATATGAGATGAACTTCCAGTCTTTCCTTAAGGCTCACGTCTATATGACTTCTATCAAGATGGAGAAAGATCCCAAAATAATATACAGCTAGTTACTCCATCAGGAGGGCATCCAATGTGAAAAACCTGCCACAGACTTACTGACCACTAAAAGTAGTTGAGGGGACTTTTTTCAACATGAGTAAAAGAAATGCCTTGAGTAAAAGAATTTTGTTACTCCACCTCTGGAGGCTATACTGTACCAAGAAGCTCTCCTCTGGCCTGATCCACTTCAGGTCCCATCTGTTGGCATTTAGCACTAGTTTCCCTGCCGCGCTGCTGATCTCCGGTCCACAATAACAGGCCTAATTTGTCTGCCAAAGCCTGCTCTGATTGCTACCACGTGAAGCGGTGTGAAAGGTGAGGGATGCCAGTTATCTGTGAAGACGGACACAAAGAGGGGGGTGGGAGGGGTCAGACGGGGTTAAGAGAACAAAAAATGGGAACGGAAAAGACAGCGATTAGAGAGTGACACACGGGGAGAGGAAGGCCAGCAGACGCCTATTAAGATGTGTTAGGACTGACTGCTGTGGTTTGTAAAGACAGGTCTTTAAGTGCGGAGGAGATAACACTGATGAGTCATGTCCATGGCACAGCAGCGCTCTGTCAGGCAACACTTTCACCAGAGCCAGCCCACTGAGGAAGACAGCACAGTTTTACAAGATGATCTTCATTGATTTTAACCAGAAACCCACTTAACCAGAAACACTTTTTTATTGTGAAATCAAACAGCCCAAACATCAGAGTGAGTCCCCAAAGACTCATCAAATAAGGAAACTGTTTGGTAACACTTTAGAATACTGGCCACATTTTCCAAGGTACTTACACAGTAATAAAACTGTAAGTACATTTAAATACATTGTAATAACACTGTCATTACATCAACATAACATAATTACAGTGTAATTACATTGTAGTTACTTCCTTATTACACCATACTAACATGTAATTAAACTGTAATTACACTATTATTACACCGTTATTATATGGTAATTAAAGTGTAATTATACAGTAATTACAGATTTAGTAAGTACCTAGGAAAATGTGGCCCGTATTCTAAAGTGCTACTAAATGCTACTAATAGTGTAATTTACTGAAAATGCAACAAATGAAAATCTGCTGACGATCACTAAACAACAATTAAACAAAAAACATTGTTTTTCTTTTTAGATTATTCATTTCACAGTGGACACTGAAAATCCTCTTCTTACTGAAGAGTGAATCAAAAGGCTTGGAACCTTCTTCTATAGCGAACCCTAAGGTGTTGTTTCTTCCCCACAGTCTACAGATCATTGATATTTAATGGTATTAAGTCATAAAAACATCTGTCGTCTTCCACTGCTGCCCACTCCAGAGTTTGATCAAATTCAAATAGTTGTACAATCTGTGCTTGTAACTCTAATATAGGCTACTTGTAAAGACTATTACGATCTCATGCAAAAATCTTTGTTCTTGGATAAAGCAACATAAAAGTCTTTTAATCCAGTGCCACATGTCACAGGTTCATATATCCAGTGTCCAAACCTGGACCTGCAATCTACTTATTCCCAAAAACCCTACTGGAGTCCTGGTTCTGTCGTGCCAGTTGGGCTGTTCAGTCTGCGAGTCTTCAAAGCTAACGACAGCTGCTGGATCCCAACTTTTCCACTCACTCAAAACTTTCATATTCAACATCAAATATGTTGACGTCATAACACAAAGAGCCAGAAATCAAAGGTTTAGTGCATGCATTTGATTATTTTCTGACATGTTTTAAAGTGGTCTCTTTTACAGCCCTGACATTACAAATACAGCTTCTCATTAACACGTACTATAGCGTCTGCAGGCTAATCACTGAACGTTTTGAAGAGGATTGTTTCTTACAGCAGCTCAAGGGCCGCACTTGAAGCCTTCCCTTCACTGAGAGGAAGCTCTGGACAACTGGTGCCGTGTGTGTGCCAGTGTAAGCAGGAATCAGGCTCTCGCTTCAACAACAGAGGCACCTGTGAAAATAAAGCAACGCACCACTGTATCAAACCAAATAAAGTCACCTCGGTGTGGAGAGAGAGGGCATGCCCCGATGACAGATGTATTGACCTCTCTACAGTATGATCATGTGAAGGTAAGAGACGTCTAAAAGTGTGCTCACAACTCTAGGACAAATAGATTGAGTGAAAATGAACCACATCTCCACTTGATTGGCACACAACAACACAGAAAAGTAAGGATGTCAATGTTAAGCCAGTGTTGGATGAGCAGTTCAATTCAACTGAATACCTATGACAGCATGTCAGAGTGAAGTGTCCACCTCTGTGAAGGTCCTAAACTCTGACACAGAGCAGTAAAACAAGAGGAAACCACATTTCCTGTCTTATACTCATGTTTCAAAAGTGGTAATGGCCGAGGCGTAGAGCAAAGTGGTGGCTACATGCGGTAAAACCTATCTGCCAAATTATAAAGTCGTCAAAATTTATTTTGGCACCAAACCTCAGGCCCACAATGCACCCTGCCTGTAGAGCTCATGTACAGACAAGAAGCATCCTGGAGGCCATGGCCCTTTTCCACTCTGACAACTAATGAAAGACTTATGCTTGGCAATATGGGCGACGCATGTTGGTAAATGGGTGCTTTCAACAAGGTACCTCATTGAGCAAAAGTGAATGACTGGAAAAACAATTCTTACCAGCACCATTGGCCAGAACAGCTCCAGCAACACAGCTAATGCCTTTGCTCTTTTTCAAGCAGGCGTGACTGTAATAAATTATACAAATGATTACCACCAGTAACATTTTCAATGTTATCAATGTAGGAGTCCTGATCTACCTGGATGTGCACCTGTCCTTGCTGTGCCAAAAACAAGAACGCGCCTCTTTGGACACATATGATATTTTTTATTTTACATTATATTTGTATTCATTTTTTTATTTTTTTATGTGTATTATTATTATTTATTTATTTTATTTTTTTCATTATTATTATTATTATTTATTTATTATTTATTTTTATTTATGAACACTATATCTGTCTATGTGTTAGATGGCTGGAGACTATAATAACTATTGGCCAACTGTAAAGTAACTTTGATTCTAAAATCATATTGTCATATTTCTCGATTACATCTGGCAGGTGTTTCAGGATGTGCAGTCAGTGTCACTGGTCGTTGAAAGCATGCCTCTTTCATGCATCTTTCATGCATCTTTCATGGCTTGTATTCTTATATACCTATGCTTTAAAAAGTCAACAGTGATATTCATATATGAGGTCATGGCTGTGTACATAGCCTACTGACATCTCTCCCAGAGATGAGGCAGCTTTGAGAATAATCAAAACCAAAGCGGTCTCCAAATGCACCATCATGAAGAAGCACTTAACTCAGCCATCCGGTGAAATCCCCTCTACCGCTCCACAAGGAACCTACAAATGACAGTTAGATTTGAGGTCCGGGCCAACAGGGCAAGAAGGGCAAGGGGCTGGAGGGGCCCATGGGTGCCAGGGTGCCCCGACGGGCTTGTGTTTATTATGACAAGGCTGAGGTGAGGACAGGGTTATTGGGGAAAAGGGAGTGGGGCGGTCTACCACACATAAAGGCATGCATAATAACAACCAGGTGAGATGGTGTCGCAAGCTCCCAGGAATGTATTATGAACAAATATGATTATAGAAAATATAATAGGGGAGCCAAACATAAACAGTACTGTAATGAAAGACCAAAAATAACCATGTGGGTTAGTTACTACGACGTTTGAAGAAGGATGAACTAGTTTTAATCTGCCATAAAAACTTAGTTAGCCTTTTAACAGGAGTAAGTTACAAGATACATGTTAGGAGACACATTTAGTTATTGTAGATTTCACTTGTTACCATCTACAACCAGTACAATATTCTAATAGAAATCATGCCTACCTTTTTGCTGAGGAACACTAATACTAACAGGATACTAATTGTCACTGTAAAGGCCTACTTACTTGGAATTGCTATCTTCTTCTTCAAGCTAGTCTTAGGGAATTGATGCACACAAGTAAAAAGTAATTTGATCATTTATCTTCCAGCTCCTTTGTGATGTGAGCTTTGGTCGTGTGAGCCTACCAAGTCTTCATATTTGTCTCTTCAATCTATGCATCCTCTCATTTTTCCTCCTTCATTTTAACTGTGGCCATGTGGTTTTAATTAGGGGCCATCTGGTTAGCACTAGCTTTAGCACCCCACCCCCCAAAAGATGTAAAGTTACACATGTGCACAGTGCCACTTTTATACCTGAAGAATGCGCTCTATAAGGACAGTGGATCCAGCCATATCAGAGAGACTCACGACTCCCCCATTTACATACATAAGTCTTTATCAGCGTATATATGCACAATGCACAGCTCATGAGGCTAAATAAAACCGAACTGTTTTATTTATTGTTTGCCTGAATGCGCAGTTATGCAGATGACAGTTTTAGTAGAGTTACTGTGAACACCATCGTCCTGTCAATAATGTTTAAAGGTCCATCAAGCAGCAGCCAAGACATTAAACTACTTAAGTCCTAACAGCTGCTTCTCTGTCTCCTGTAGCGTCAGGATAATCTTCCTCAAGACTATTTCATTTTACATGTTCTAACATTGCATTGCAGTGTCTAAACTCCCACAGTGGCAGTATCTCAGCTCCGTACATACCTGTGGGCCAGTCCCAGCACAGTGGCAGAACAAACACTACAGAACATTCCTACATGTGCTGCTCACTGCTCAGTTGTGTTGGTACGATGTTCAGCTGCTCACTGCTCAGTTGTGTTGGTATGATGTTCAGCTGCTCAGTTGTGTTGGTCGCAATGATGTTGAAAGCACAGCTGTGGACCAGGCAGTGGGCACAGAGAGTGTTACCTTTAGAGTGCCCCATTCAAACTACTGGAACAGCATGACAAACAGAAGAAATGATGGGGTTTTGTAGGCCTCATCATCTAGAGTTTGTCCATGAGAAAAAGGCCTTCTGTGTGGTTCACAAAGTGAAATAGAAAATCTATTAAATGCTTCTTCACGCTTGTAAAAAGATGCCTGAGAAAATCATACCTGAGCTGCCTTGTGAAGCCTGTTCCATTCACCTAAATGCTACCAGTTACACACCTGTGTGTGTTCATATGGAAATGTGGTCACGTGTTGATTTGTGATTTGCAGTTGGTCTTAAGTTTGTCAGGTTTAACTTTATTCCCTAACATGTGTTTCAGTATCAGTATCAGTATCTAAATACAGGCATATTAGACCTGATTGTGTGCACTTCCTTCCTGCAGGTTCTAATGTGCATCCACACAAATGCTCTGGTGGTAGGTGAGCTTCTCCCAGAGAGAGCAGTGCCAGTTTTCTTTTCATTATCTTACCTGGGGGCCATACCCCCACTATCACAACAAGCTTTATTTTTATCGACATGTCCAGACGGAAGCGGCATTCCTGGGATTAGGCTCAGTTTCACCTGGCCCCTGGTGTTTTTATACATACACTGCTCCCACAACTGCCTCCTCGGTTCCCCAGTCTAATTGTATATTGAATATACTTCTTCATGAAATTCATATGGTGCATATTGTTTTTACTACCAGTAGAATAAATGACTGTGTTTGCTTTTCTAAGAGATTTTTTCCCAGCAGTTGTTATTGTGTTGTTAATTACACAGCCACTTCTAATTACACTGTGCTCTGTACAAATGAACTATACTGAACACTTTAAAAGAAAAATGCAGAGTTATGTATTGAATGTTGACTGATAACCGTACATTCCACTGGAGTGTACGGCAACGTTATCTATGAAATGTTGTTTCTAACATAGTTTGGATTCTTATGAGATACAGTTTGATATTTGTGTCTTAATTGTGTTGCCTTTGGGTCAAATAGACCTGAAGATGCTCAACGCGGTAGGGCACGCACAGATGCATTGCAGTACAGTGTGCTCAAAAATATTTTTGTACTTGTTCGTTACACAAAACGCCAGTACATTTCATGGCAAAAACATGTATATTTTTCCCAAAGATAACACAATTAAACAGGGAAAATAATATTTCTCTACAACAATGTGAATATATATGTGAATATATATGTGAATATATATGTTTTATTATGTTATGTGTTCCACACTATTGTTGTATGCATTTATTGCTAAAAAAGAACATTAGCTACTGCAGCACTGGAGGACCTTGCTATTATGCAGCTTTCTCATTGGACACAGAGTATGATGAACATCCTGTAGAAGGGTGCTGATTATAAAGTGCTGTTTCTTGTCCCTTGTCCAGACCAGGGACCATTTTCTGGAACTATTTAAATGCACCTGCTAGAGCCTGGTATCTGCCAGTGTAACTAGTGCCCTGCCCCGTACAGCCACAGCCAATTAGTGTTTTATTATCTGTGCTTTGAGGAGGGGGTCGGCCACAGGCTGTGACCTTAGCCCATGTGTGTATATTGAGAATACCACCTGTAATTATGAGGGGATTACCTTGTTCTGCGAGGAAGCTTTATAGCATCCAAAGGGACTTCCTGCTTCCCTCTCCAATAAAAAGCCAACTGTAGCATTACTGCAGGATCACCAACTGCTTAAGATCTGTTTCCTAAACCCCAGGGCCACCAGCGTTCATCTGAGGAGGACAATAGGACTCAGTACGGGATAGGAACAGAAAAGTCATATGTCAAATTAAAGAATTCAGTTATTTTATTTTTGTTTTAACATAACAATGTGAGTTTTGAATGTACAACTCTCATGAATGTTGTAAGTGACAAAGCTCTTTGGTGACTTCTTTAAGGTCAAAATAACATTTTACTGCTATATGCAATAATTCACAACCTTTAATCTGAAATGTGAGTTGTAGTTTATAACTCACACGTTTATGTTAAAACCAATTATAGAATGAAGTTAGAATAGCATGACTTTTTACAGCGTATGAGAAGACACAAGAGAATTGAACTAGATCTCCTCCGTGCTAATTCACGCTAATGGACTATATTATTATATTCTATGTGAGTAATAACATGCAGTAAGTAATGCTTTGATTTTCGAGGCATGCCTGAAGAAACAGTTAAGTCTGTGGTTGGATTTCCTGGTTGCTGTCAAGAAAGTGGACTTTTATTATTCCATTTCTCAATATCTGTCTTCAGAAATTCATCAAAAACTGCACCCTTTAAAGACAGAACAAAACTATTTACATTAAACTTGATGGAAATATAGGACCAGTTCTTTAGATGTTGGTGCTGGGAATTTTCTCCCACTTTTACGAACATTGCTCAATCACACGTAAGCCAGGGGTTATTTTATTAAAAGTGCAAAATGTGCCAAGGACCAGCCCTTCTGAAGCCTCTGAAGCAAGTATAAAGCATTAATAAAAGTAATTCTAATATAGTCTGATAGGGTCCTTTGAGGAGGTCGTCTACCGAGTGGCCCTTGAGTTATCACTCAGGTTGAAGACGGCTATAGTCATTTGGCACTTGTTCAATCATTTACTGTACGTTTGGCACGGATCTGAATCTCTGGATGTCTCGAGATGCTTTCCAGCTTGTAGCATGTACCTTCTAATCCGCATTTTGTTGAAGGAAAAAAGTAAAAAGAAAGAACCGTAAAATCAGGCAGGAATTCTGTTTATAGGGCGCCAGAACACAGCTGCTTGTTGGCGATGGAAGTCCATGTCACAGACAAAGCTGGGAGCTGCTGGTCTTATAGTGGCAGTTGCCAGATGGCTTAGGCTCACGTGTCTATGCAGACTGACACTCACAGGCGAACTACAGGTGCAGGTGCAGTCCACTGTCTCAATAATGTAGTAAAAGCCACACAGGCTCCTCTGGGCTGCTCCCAGGGTTATTGCTCCTGGACCCCGCCTCCACAGCCCGTAGCACCAGTGTCGCACGCAATGTGCCGACTGCAGCCACAGAGGAGACCATCGCCAAAGAGGGAGGGTGCAGGAAAGGGGCTTCTGGGCTCGAGACTGGGTTTTCTCCACCTTTCAATTGTATTTTGAAATCATTTGGACACTGCACATTGGAGTTTTGTTAATCTGTAAGCAAGTTAACTCAAAGAAGTAATGGAAAACGGACATTTTGGATTTAGTACCATTCGTCTATAAAGACCCCAGAAGAGGTTAGCTTTATCAGTAAAGAAACAAATAAGAAATCAGTAAAAAAAAATAAAGTCATCATTGTCTCTCACTGAATTAACAGTTGCCAAAAACTCTGGTGAAAATGTAGTGATTCTAGCACTTACTTGGGATCAATGGTTTAACAGTTTTTTTCAATCCAACTTTATTACCTCCGTCAAGGTAATGTTTTCGGTTGCGTTGGCGTGTGTGTGTGTGTGCGTGTGTTTGGTGTCGACTTTACGCAAAAACTACTGAACAAATTTGGATGAAATTTTCAGGGAAGCTGAGAAATGACTCAATGAAGAAGTGATCCGGAACATGGTCTGGATGTAGGACTTTCTCAAAGAATGGGTCCTTCTCTTCTCTACAGCCTCTCTCCGCCCTCACTCCTCCTGTCTTGTGAAATGTGACATCTACCCCTCTGCTCAGTCCTTTGCAGAGGTAAACTAGAAAGTACTTGGAAAACATGTG
>JAVQKC010156200.1:0-32268 GCA_036025475.1 Philypnodon macrostomus
GTGTGTGCATGTGTGTGTGCATGTGAGTGTGTGTGCGCGCATGTGTGTGTGTGTGTGTGTGTGTTTGTGTGTGTGTGTGTGTGTTTGTGTGTGTGTGTGTGTGTGTGTGCGTGCGTGTGTGTGCGTGTGTGTGCATGTGTGTTTGTGTGTGTGTGTGTGTGTGCGTGCATGTGTGTGGGTGTATGTGTGTGTTTGTGTGTGTGTCAGGTGAAAAATCATGTTAATATGAATTTGTACATGCATCATCCAGAACCTGCACTACATTTCCCATGATCCTCTGCTGTCATTAAGGCGTGTACATGCTCTCGACGTGTGAATGGCAATGTTTGGTTGTATGTATGTATCACCCAGGATCATCTCTGAACTCCATTTCCCATCATCCTCTGCTGCCATACAGCTGTGTCAATGTACAATATGAAAGGGTGAAGGTTCATGTGAATAGTGTGCGTGTGTGCGTGTGTGTGCGTGTGTGCGTGTGTGTGTGTGTGTGTGTGTGTGGGTGTATGTGTGTGTGTGTGGGGAGGGGTATGTGTGTCAGCTGCCAGCACTTGTTTGTTCAGTGGCTGTGACAGTTTGTCTCCAAAAAGAGCCACAGTCCACTCTTGTGTAGGGGCTCACCACACTCACAATGAGGGTCAAAGCTCACGAGGAGAGTCACAGTTTAGACCTGGACTGGGACACAGGAGCATCATGGACAATTTCCCAGGACCATTTTGTGCAGATCTGAGACTTAAGTCACTCTATCTTTGGATATAAATCTGAATATAGATCCTGGAGTGGACTGTGTGAGGACAATGGGGTTAGCAAAAAGTTTTGGACGAACTCTAAGAAGATTTTTTTCCTATCGGTTTCCAAAAGTGATGCGTTGCTCTGGGCGACAGGAGGTCAGGCTGCTTTTGAGAGACTCTGGTAAGACAATGATGTGTCAGTAACTTAGCTGTCTCTACGATGCATTTATATTTGCAAATAAATAATATGTCTATTCAAATGTCAAGGTTTAGGCTGAATATGAGCATTTTATCATACTTCTTGGGTTTTTTACAGGTATTTTATTTTATTGAACAACCCACTGCGTGTTGGGCATTTGTGGAGCTAGGTGACATAGACCCGACATTGAACAGAATCATCTGTTCAGTGCCATCAGGCCAAAAGGGGAGTGTGTTTTAGCAGGTGGACGCTAAAGGAGCTGCAGCCTCATTGTCTGTGTCTGTGCGCCCAGAGCTGATTAGATACTCAATGCTAAAATTCTTCACAGTCTGAAGAAAATACTCAAGATGTTTGTTGTCTGGGACCTCTGACCTCTCTCTCTGCATCAGGTCTGAACAAGGAAGTGTTTATTTGGGTTGATATACTCAAACATTTGGATACTTTCCAAATACTTGTAAGATATGAAAGAACATCAGGGAGGAGTTTGAACTGAGGCCAGTACAGTAGATTCAATACAGTAAGTGAGGGAGAAGCGTTATACTTGAAAGACGAGATCACTCAGGGAGAGATCAAATGACAGAACTATATAACATATAAATATAGAACAATATAACATATAAATATAGAACTATATAACATATAAATATAGAACTATATAACAGTATAAATATAATGAAAGTTGGATGTTTATTATAATGTATTCTACAGTGGTTTATATTAAAAAGACTTGAAACTTACCATTCATATATACATAGACTTTTTAATGGTGTTGGAGAAGGTAGTTTTTTAACTTAAATGTAACATTATGGCAATTAGCTGTTCTTCATGTGGTGAAACAGACGAAGCAATACCCTATAGCACCCTCTACTGACTACTACTCATGTTAAATGTACAATGCAAATACAGAGACAAATTTTACCCCATAGTCTCATAATTCCCTATACCCTCAGTTATCACCTATCTCTGGTTTAGTCCTTGTTTATACTATGACTTATTTTTCTTTAATCAATAGTCCTATCACACCCCTGGGATGAGGAGAGCTGTGCTGGTCTTTCTCGGAGAGGCTCAGACATGACTGGAGTTAGATACACAGTGTAGTACCAACAAGTTACATCAGGAGCACAGACACAGAGCAGTGCAGGAGGCAGAAAGACCGAGTCAGCAATCTCCCTCGACCACACAGTGTCCATCACACACTGGCCTCCATTTGACTGTTAAATCAGCCACTCAGCAAAACAACATTAGAGACACAGGGAGAGTTGTGAGCACGGCAGCCACACAAATGAGCATCTGAAAGAGGACAGCCAGCTCAAAAACAAAGCTAATACAATAACAATGGGCCATGAGTGAGATGGTATAGGCTCAGGATAGATGGGAGTCACCGTGTGCAAACTGTCGGACAAACTCGGACAGCAGGTGAAAAAGAGGTCACCAGGTAGGATCATTGAAACTAACATGCACTTTATTTGTATTGATGTATGCATTATGCTGTAGCTGTTTTGTCAAATAGAGGTCTGTATGTGTGTGTGTGTGTGTGTTTTATTATATTATGAAGCTTATCATTGCATTTTATGGCGGTACATTTGTTTCTGTTGATAGATATTAGTCATAACCTGAAAATTGAAAAGGTTGCACAAGTTGAGTTTAAAAAAGTAAAAATATTGAATTTCATTCACTTTTCACAGTATTTATTATACAATGTGTATTTTATATACTTTACGGAGTAATATTTTGGTTTGATAAAGTGTTATCATTTGGCAGATGTTTGTACATCACACTTAAGCATTGCCGGTGTTAAACAGTGAGACTTACAAGATAAGAAAAATGATTGCCCTAGTCACTCTGCTTTACTTAACGTTGAAAATAACTAAAACACAGATGTACATGACGTATGTTTATGAACTGGGCAGATTTAGTCAACACATTTAGGTCTACTGTGTTTGATCATTGCTTTCTATTATTCTTTTGTAGTCCAAGTCTGTGACTTTACATTTGCATATTCTCATTTTACATTTGTAAATGGGAGCTGTGGGGCAGGTGTCAGACTCTGATATCAAATAGTCATTTACATATACGTTACAAACAGACTTCCATTTTGTGACTTTATAAGACTGTTCTTATGTGCAGGTTGTAAGTACGCCTGTCATGCTGCTTGTCGGGACAGAGTGTCTTTGGACTGTCATCCTGTATCTTCACCCATCAGCCACGACCATGTCAACAACAACACACCACTGCATGTGAGTACTGACTGACACTTTCCTATATGACCTTTAGGGTGATTACACTATATGACAATCCTCATTATGAATATATATGTGTGTTTAATATATTTTAGTTGCTATTGGTTACCCTGTTTTTTCTACATATAGAACAGATTAAGAAGAGTGAAAAACATTCTCTATTTCATTACTAGGGGGCAGTAGAGTCAAACATTCTGGCTTGTTAATGCGCTTGAAGTGACCTACAGTATAGCTCACCAGTGCAGTATGATTAATATAATCATATGGATAAATGTAGCTTATTAAGATGGCAAATGCTGAAAAGTAAATGATAAATGTGTAAAAACAATGAGATGTGTCACTTGTGAAGAGTCAGCTGGGTGTGTGTCTGATGTGTGTTTGATTAGGTCACACTAAATCTTTATGATATAAACCACGTTATTTAATGCAAAGTCCTCCATTATAATAACTATAAATCCACTGTGTTGAGATGTCTTATTTGGTGAAGCATTCCCATATTAAGTTCAATGTGTTTCCAACGTGTAATAAGTATAAAAATATAAACTCTGCAGTGTGGAGCCAAATTGTTTATGCACTGGTTTTAATATTTTTGATGAACTCTGGAATTCTGCGCTGTCAACACTGATGTGTGTTTTTATTCAACATGTGCAGGATAAGCTCAGAGCTTATCTAAAACTAAACAGAATCTAGTACTATTTGCTGAGTTGCTTGAGTTGTGCTGAGTCTGACACTATGGTGAGAGTCTAGAGAATTAATGTCTTGTTGCATTTTACGAGATGAGCTTTGGGGTCACCTACAGGGCATGTGCATTGGAGGGTTATAATGTAATGCTCGTGTACATTATGAGGGATTTTAATAATAAATGACAAATTAACAAAATAAAACAGATGATGAGCTATTCCTTGTGCATTAATGGGACAGAGACCTGGATATGTGATTGGTTTATTCTCTAAAGGAACCACAAGATTAGGCATAAACATAAAAAGTGTTAAATCTGAAACTACTATTAAAATGAAAACTACTTTACTCTGAACTGACCACAAATTGAATATAATATATATAATTTTACATTCAAATAAGACTGACTGAATACATAACCAGTATATTCAGGTTATTTGCATTATTAACGGCTGTAAAGTAGTGTGTACCGAGCTGTCGACACCATGTGATTTACACACACCTGTGTCAGAACTGTGTCAAGGACCCAACACGGCACTGAGCCAAAGCTTCAGGTTCAGTTACTCTGCTGACTGACGAAAGGCCATGCTGACAAGAAGAGCTCGCCCTGAAGAAAGTATGCATTTATTTACTATTCAAGGCCAATTTGGCATGGCGGTAATTTGATTCAAATCTGTTAAAATGAATTTTAAAAAAAGCAAACAACAGATAAAAAGTGTTATTAGATCCACTAATCCCTGCAACTATGGGCCTGAGGTGGGGTACACTCTGGACAATGGTTAGTTATTTGCACACAGACAATTCACCTAGATAGATGGTTTTTGGATGGTGCGAGAAAATTGGATTACTGTTTAATTTTCAATTTTGATGTCAATCTAGTGTCACTTTGTTCATAGATAAATGCCCAAGACAGAACAGGAGAACAGTAAAAAGTATGGTTTCAATGTTGATCCTATAAGACAAACCATAATGTTAGACTTTAAGCTTAAGCAGAGAACATATCCATGTCACTGTCCCCATGTCACTGCTGTAGCGCTCGTTCTGTTCTGACAGGTTAATACAAGTCACTGATAAATGATCTTTACTATGTGACCCAATGGTGTTAATTAGTTGTCATTAGAGAGCATGAGAAAACACATGAACATTCCTCTCGCCCTGGAGCAGGTTTGTTTTTCTTCCCTCAGCATTGTGCTTCGGGGCCAGCACTGTTTGTCTTTCCCAGCGAACAGGAAGTAAGTGCGATAGTAATTGTCTCATTTCTGTAAGTCATTGACAGGGTTTTCTAGAAGCATTTGGTTCGGTTTACAATCAAACAGCTTTTGATTGAGTATGTGCCTTTTACAATGTTTGTACCTTGGTCAATACATTTCTGCTTTTGCTTTTATTTCATCATTCAATCATTGAAATCATTGAAATGGTTATATTATCCTTTTTTTAATCAGCATTCACATTGGCCAGAATGCAGGGTAAACAATAATATAATAATGCATCACTTTTACATCGCTTTTCTCAACATGATGTATATATTTACAGTTACATTATTCATTCACTCCTCAGTCACACCCGGTGGTGGTAAGCTACTTATGTTGCCACAGCTGCCCTGGGGCACCAGTCTGCGCCTACAGCCATTCCAATCACACAACCACATTCACTCATATGCAAGGTGGGTTATGTGTCTTGCCCAGGGTCACAATGACAGTATGCGCTCAGGTAAGGATTCAAACCGGCGACCCTCTGGTTGCAGGGCGAACACTACACTGGTAGTCCTGGAAACCCCATAACCACATACATTATTTTCAAAGTAAATCCCCTCTGGGTTTTATGTTACTCAATAAAAGCGGCTGGCCCAGTTACTGACGGGGTGGGGACCACAAAGGTGCACTTTCCCATACACACAATCCTGAGAAACCCACCATAAAAACATTTTATAGACGCAGTATACAGTTACATCTTACAGTTCTTTTGCCAGAAAGGGCTAATTTAGTGTACTTCTGGTGCCAGTTCCAAGCCTGTATAAATGTAAAGGGCTGAACTAAAAAAAAGCTTTATGCATATTACTAATTTCATTGTTGCATGTCTTTTAGGACCAGTCTTAATTTGAAATAACATTTACCCAAAATCCACCAAAACATAATCCGTACGACACACACCCTTATTTTTCAAGTTTCAAATGTAACTTTCTCAGCAGGAAAAGAACTAGACGGAAACATTACTTTAAAATGCGATTCAGCAAAAACTACTGCACATACTGGCTACTAAATCATTAGACAGAGAAAATATTCACTGTTATTTTAGGTGGTTCACATGCCTCTACATCACAGCTGAGCCCACAGAGTAGATAATATTTTTATATAAAATTGTACGCGTGTGAGTCTGAAAATGTCTAATCAGCAGAATACTGTATGAAAAAGCCTTACATGCTTAGAGAAGATTTTCACTGTATAGTTTTAGTCAAGCTATACCTGCATACAGTCACTGTTGAATAAATGCATGTACCATAGTGTGTGTAGTGTTTGTTATTACTGTACAGAGGCGGATGAACTGTGGCAGTGAGTTACAGTGTAATCTTTGCGGATTGTCTGGGATTAACTGCTCGGACCGTCGCGGATCTGAATGACAAAAGCTCATATCATCCGTGTGTGCCAATACTGGACTGCAGCCAACAGCTTTAGGCCCACAAACGCACTGCCATCCACCACTCTGTGGAGTCTGACATGTCCCAACAAGGCCAGTTTGAGCATGGGCTGGTTCATTGTAGCTCACTATACAATTCAATTGTTTTCTACTGTAGGTCAAATGAGAAACATAATCTCTACATTACACATTTCATTGTGAAATCCCAAAACTAAATGAGGTCTTTTGGAGGATTTTGTGCAGTTATGTTATAGAAGCAAATGTTTTAAGTAAGTAATTCAGTGAGTGTATTTTGTGAGCTTCAAAGAGAAACACAGATGTATATCAAGGTGGGAGGCTGTGGAGGTTATTTGTGTTTGTCTTATCTTGGATCCTGCCCTTATCCAAGCTTCAATCAGCTTCAGATAGGAGTTGACCTGGATATGAGCTCACTGTATACTGTGCATTCATAATGTTTCATCAAACGGCTTCGCTCTGACCGGGCTGCCCATACAGGCTTCAATGTGGGCGGACAGACCTCAAATTATGTTGAGCGAAAATACCCACACCGGGACACATATTGGCCAAGTATGTTGCTAAAATGTTCATAAACCACCAGATAAGACTCTAATTACTCATAGATTTAAATTAAGGTCATATATAGAGAGAGCATGGATTGGCTAAGGAATATAGTAATAATAGCGTGGAGAGAGCCCTTTGCTGTTATAAAAAAGATTGTAATTATGCAAAACCTTTAAACCATATTTGGTTCTGTGTCTGTTTTGCGGGCCGGTTGTTTGATTAAAAAGACATACTTTTACCTAATTTTAAATTTTTTAAATGCACAATAACAGATTATATTCCTGGGATTTTGTTAGCAGTAAGTCAACACATAGATGACTGGCCTTTATAATAAATTGGACACTATGATCCAAATCTGAAAAATGTGATCACTCTTATCTCTTAATTTTACTCCTTTACTATAATATCTTAATGAGACATTTCATGCTGATCATCTGTCCTTGTCAGCACCAAGCTTCAATAGAGAGTGCTTTATCTATTCCAGCTGCAGCCCTCAGCCTCACGTTCAGATGTAAAGCCTGTCTGCTTGTGCTTATATGATCCTGCAAAACTGTGTGGACTCAGCATTCCTGTGCTCTTTGATCACGGGACGTTCAAGTGCTTTGTCTGTCAAGATGAAGCACTGAGCCTGAAGGGGAAGCACCGGATACAAGAACACACATAAATGCTCACACACAAAATAATCAACATGTGTTATCTAAAAATATAGACTGTAGGGCCTGTACACCAAATGCCCTGTGGGAAGATACCTCAATAGACACGCAGGTTTTTGCAATTTGGGGTTCAGTTATCTCAGCCTGAGGGAGAGAGTGCTTGGTTATTTAACACCTGTAAGCCACAATGCAACCCCACAAAGACAGTGATTGTTGCCATTTGATAGTCCTATTTTTGTGGTTGTTTTGTCTTTGGACCCCAGACTAGCCTAGATTTAAATGAGTTCTCTCTTTTTGAGCAGACTGACAAAATTAGGTTTGAACTGAGCATTTCATTCAGCTTCATCATGTTTTTTACTCAAACAATTAGGTCACTCCCCAGATCTGCACTGACCTTCCAAGTGGCTCTCAAAAAGCTCCAACGCAAACATGCACAACGCAAATTCCTAAAAAGTGCTGTTTCAACATTGGACCTTCAAATTCTGACTAAGCATTATCTACATTATACTTGAGATTGTAATTGTGCAGCAAGCGAAAAAAATGAAGCGTTTCTATCTCACACTCACTCCAGGCTCTCAACGTTAACAGAGGTGCACCGTATAGTTAAATGGCCTCTCCCCCATCTCCTCTGCTTGTGCGTTCTAAATTAGAGACTTTAGACAGGCCCTGATGGATGAACAAGAAGCTCACACTGCACAAACACACACCTGGGCACGCACATCAATAAAGTCTCTTGTTTCGGCCCCCCCTCGTCATGACACTCTCACATTGATACCTGCTGCACTGTGTTACTGCATCTTTCGTGAGTGAGGTCATAGGGGCCCAAAGGGAATGAAATCTTGGCTGTATAAATACGACACATTCATTTTTTGACCTGTTAACCTTTAGTTAGCCTTTAAGACTCTAAACTCAGTCTAATGTTTGACATTTCGAAACACTTCAAAGTATAGACATCCCTCGAATTCAATGCTTCTGTTAAACAAAGTAGTTTTACAAAGTTAAAGGGTGAATATGAATGATTCAGTGTTCCCTCTGTCCACCATACACTCTTATCTATACACTTACAGTTTTACAATCATGTATTTTTTTACGTGTGTGTGTACTGTTTCAGATGTTGGTTGCATATTAGCTCAGCGCTGCCCTCACTGGAATTTAAGCAATGTGTAACTAGACTGTGGCTTGAGGCCAAAGTGACCAACCAGCAGGTTACCACCGCTGTCCGTAACCATGCCTACAATACTGAACCATTGCATGTGTGCTATACTCAATATAAAGTGTACTATGGCCTGTTATCGGCTGTGTGGTTGTGTGGTGAGCCCTGTGGCTGGTTCATGAGAGAATTTAAACAAGGGTAAGGCGGTGGTTTGGCTCTCTGTTGTGCAATATTTATTTTTAGTTCTTTCCCAAATGTGGCTGGATTTAAATTAGAGCTTGTCTTTCTAAAGAATCTCCCACAGTCCCGTTGTTGGCAGTGCTGAATGTGTGGGTTAGGCTTGAAGTGTGTGGGCTGTTTTAGGTCAAACCCCATTTAGTACCTTTACCGACAGACATGGACACACTGCTAACTATTAATTAGCAGCTATGAATGGTCTGTTACAAAGTAAAAGGTCAGAATGAGGACATTAGCGTCACCCACAGAACACGTGCGAAACTCTGATTCATTTTACTATCGCTATAAACAAGTGGTTCCCTGAACATATGGCTTGTCTTGAGAACTTTTATGGTATTTTAAGGTTTATTCACAGATAGGTCTCATGGTTTCATGCAACATTGAGAAAACGACTTTTAAACTGGTTAACCAAGCTTCAAAATGTGCAAACTAAAACATATTGTATAGCCTGTTATTTCTTTAGATCAATTTAATACATTTCCAGTCCATTGTTGTGCAGACCTAGTCCCTTAGCTGACCCTGACCCCTGACCTTTTAAAACCACGGCGGTAACGTGATTCCCGTCTTTGTTGCGCACTTCATGGTTTTGTGAGGTTTACTGTGGTGACACTGATACTCATAAGGGGGTCACGGCTAAAGTGACAAATAAATAATAGAAAAATACTTATTTTGCACGAGACAGAGTTAAACTATTGGCTAGGCCTAACTATCAAAACAACAGGCTAGGTAATGATTCATATTTGTGCAACGTACCTAGATCAAAGGTGGGATCCATAAATGTGATTGGACGAGGCAGCTGTGTTGTCTTTGATTGGTGGAGAGCTGGTAGAGGGCGGGACCACACTGTAGGCTGACTTTGCAGACTGTCACTCACAAGTTACAGACCATACGTTCACCAGCACCGGCAAACTGCTGAGCGTGTAACGTTCAGTTTTCACGTTTTCTATCAATTTGATCTTATTGTAAGAGAGTGGACGTCTTATCAAATTAGAGAGGTATTATATAATGTAGTTTGTAAAGTATTTATTTTTGTTATGCCGGTGTGAGTCGAGGGTTTGGAGTTGGGATACTACTCGGAACGGATTTGAACGAGGAAATCATCCAGTATTGTGCAAACGGGGGAAGAGCTGGAGGCGTAAGGAATCGGCTCGTCTGAATTTAGATAATTTTGATCCAACAACTGTCCAGCCCTGGGGTTTTTGATGCTGTCGGTTTTGTGTCGAGAAGTTTTCCCCGCAAATGACGTGGAATAGCACCATGAGTAGTGGCTACAGTAGTCTGGAGGATGACTCCGAAGAGTACTTTTTCACTGCCAGGACATCCTTCTTCAAAAAGCCTAATGGCAAAGTCACAGTGAACAAGGTAAAGAAATTACTTTTTGAATGTCATTTTTATTTTTGCTGTTCATCAACTTAATACTGCGTGGTTAAAATAATTTAGTATTTAATTAAAAAGTTTTTTGTTGCACTTCAATGGGTCTTTTGCAGACACGTGACTAACTAGGGTCCCAGCGCCATCTTGGAGGGTATCACTGCAAATAGAAACGCTTTTCAAACTAGGTCATACAGCAACAAAAAGTAGAGATTGCTGCACGATTGCTCAACAATAGCATTAAAACAAGCAGAAGTCAATGAGAAACCTCAATGGACACCAAGGACCAGTATTTACCAAAGCTTTAGCAACTTAGACCCTTGGGCTAATAATGGACCAAATGTGGGGAATAAAGAGTCAAATGGTACAAACAGGACATATATGACATGTTTCAAACGCAGGGATGCAGTAATAAATAAACAAATGAATATTGTCATTCAGTGAGTGTAATTAACCTCTATGTTGTCAGCTTCACAGCTTCTTGTTGCTGGCTAACAGTTTAGCCTGTAGAAAATTGATTGTGAAGTCACATGCAAAAGACCCATTGAATCCCCTGTAGACTAGTCACATTAAGACTACAAGATAACTTGACATGTTTCTTTTCTATTCACAACAGTTTTGACAGTTGACGAGATTAGCCTATATTATGGCCTTATTGGACAATAAGGGGTTTGTTTACTGTCCTATATTCAACATGCATGACTATGCTCATGTTGCCTCTAGGGACACGCCACCAGTGGCCTACTGTATGTCCCTTAAAACAACTAGCTAGAAGTCAATTACCTTAATGCATTACAGCCTAGATTCAAATTAGTTTTAGCAAGTCTCTCCTTGCATGCAAAATTAGGTTTGGACTGAGGATTTAATGCAGCTTCATCATGTGTTTAGCTCACAAAATTAGGTCACTCCTCAAGTCTGCACTGGTTTTGAAGAGACTCAAAAAGCATATGTGCAAAAAGCTCACATTATCTAAAGCAAACATGCACAAGACATTGTCCTCTGTCTTTTTTGCAGACGTTACATATATGACATTTTACAATAGATCCTTGACATTGTGTGTGTGTGAGGAGTGGGTGCACAATGTGTCCATACAGTGCTCTAGTGGAGGTTGTGACCTTTGGTGTTTATGTCCATGGCCCCTGACCTGTCATGGGGAGGCTCACTGCTGTTTGGTGGTTTCCCACATGCCAGCAATAATTACAACGGGTGAAGCGACTTGTCTTTTAGGGAAAGATGTGTAGGCCTCCAAAATGAAATTACTGGTTCGGTTAAAGAGAAAAAAACTGCTAAAGACATGTTTCTAGAGTTAAAGCACTCGACTAAATGGACAGGAATGCTCAAAACCTAGTAAAAACCTGCTCAAAACCTAGTAAAAACCTGCTCAAAACCTAGTGAAAACCTGCTCAAAACCTAGTAAAGACCTAGTAAAAACCTCCTCAAAACCTAGTCAAAACCTCCTCAAAACCTAGTCAAAACCTGCTCAAAACCTAGTAAAAACCTGCTCAAAACCTAATAAAAACCTGCTCAAAACCTAATAAAAACCTAATAAAAACCTGCTCAAAACCTAGTAAACAATTGGCAAACACTGCAGTAGATATTAGTCTCTTTTAATGTCTTTAATGGTATGCACACTATTTGTGTTCTATTCTCACTAAACACAGAAAATTGTGGTGTTTTATTATTGCCTACTGGCCATTAAATGAGCCAGTCATAAACGGGGGGAGACAGCAGCTGTGCAGTAGAAGTAAGACTAAGGTCACAAATATTTCTTATTCACAGCAGTTGACAGATAGTTCTCATTAAGATACCAGGCAGGAAGTTTCATAAAGCTGAGGGACATATACCTAGACATAAATGCACAGAGATTGATGGCTGGTTGATGGGGATTTAACTCACACACAGGAGTTACACATAATGTGGGTTGAATGGGTTTTCTGTTGTAAATGTCACACTGTCCAGTAAGTCTCCCACGCAGCACTAAGAGCACACAGAGCACACACAAAACACACAAAACACAAATGCTCTTCACATGCTCTCATATGCCCACTGTAGCTTATTAAGCAGCAGGCTTGTTTGGTAAAAGGATGCAAATATAATATATTTTGTAGTTAGCAACTTGTTTCACTTTGAGGTCTAGGCTGAGTGTCCAGTTGACAGCTGTGGTTTTCTGTCACATGGTTGTACATTTGAGAACCTGATGTATGACAGTTGCTGGCTGTACTATGGTCATCTGTGGTGGATGTGTCTGTTAAAGTTGAACTGCTGGGACGTTATACACAACATTATACTGTATGTCTGTCAGTGTACTTTAAACTGTATAGAATGGTAATGTGATATAACCAAAAAATGTTAACGCATGAGTGGTTGATTTTGTCAGATTCCTTCCATCATACATAATCAATATTTTCATGATATTATTTACACTAACATCCACTAACATTATAAATATTAGACACTGCTCCTAACTGTGTGGCCTCATGAGTGTGGTGGTTTATTGCAGTGCATTTGAGCTCAAAGGTGAGTTTTTCCATGAAGCCTTAATCCATCAGACTGCTCTTTCAGTCACATGCCTCCCTCTACAAAGATGTATTCCCAGACAATAAATCAACGTATGACTTCAGCAGCCATATTAAAGCCGTCACTACTGTGTCATAGATTCATGTTAGGTATACACCAGACATACAGTGGCATCTCTGCTTCGTTGTGTTGGACTGAATATGCATTGGTTGAGCCTAGAGTCAATTTCTCATTAAAACTGAGGTTGAAGTCAACATATTTAAGTACATATTGTACTGTGCTGGATCTATAATAAGTGGTTGTTTGTTCCTCCCCCACATTAACTGAAAGATCTATGGCGTAATACACCTGCCCACGCCCTGTGTTTTATCCAATACTCTACTGTCATTTTTTACCACTCACTGTACATTACTTTTTAAAATTGTCACTAGTATTTTTGTGAAAACATGTTAATGTTATTGTTGACTGAAGACTTGCTTATCTGCTTCTGAGGAAAGATTTTTTTTCACAAAGGGCAGCAGATAGACACAGTGACTGGCCCGGTGCAGATCAGCATCTTATCTTTATTTTCTCTGTAAACTACTGTATTGTTGGTATAGCAACCAATGTATTCTCTTGGCGGACTTCATTATGGGATTAGTGATAGGAACAGTAGGCTTTGGTAAAGTGATTACATTTGATTTGTATATTTTACACAGCACGGTGACGTAACACACAATCAGTAAAATATGTGTAATATGAAACAGGTCTGTTAATACAAAACAATGGAATGAAAATAACAGAAATTAAAGCTGCAAGCGGTGATGAACGGCCCTCGCCGAGGTGGTGCACTGTTGTTGCCTATCTGTTGCCGAGGTGAAACCATGCTTCACGCTCGACAGCGACACGCTGCATGGGCTTTGCCCATTAACTTCTATTCATTATGAACCATGATAATAATGGTGGTTTCCTTACACATTGCTATATGTCCGGTTAGTGCTCGATTCACGAGCGTACATTGTACATTGCTTTGCCCTTGCTTTGCATACAGATTTTGAAGTGTTGTTGCCATTCTGTTGCCGAGATGAAACCATGTTTCACAATAAAAAAATGTGTTAGTCTTCTCCTCCTGAATGTGTGTACCAAACAGCGTGGGTTATTTGATTTTTGCGGGGTCGATATCGTGCCAAATGTTGATTATTAGCAGATTTTTTTTTTACATACACCCTTTAATATCAAGAAAATGTACAGTATACTGTATTTTCCCGTCTCACACGTGAATCCACACAGCCCTCACACATTCCTCTGCTCTAGATATCCTTCCTGTGTCACAGCTTTCGTCTTTTTCTTTTCATCCTGATTTTTCCTTCATTGTATGTCACTTCCTCCTTAGCTCTCCATCCTGTTCTGGTCACCAAGATTTCACATGGTTTAGTACCGGTACTCAGACACTTTGTTTATTCAGATAAAACTCTATACATATTCAGTTGTCCCTTGTACAGGGAAATTCAACAAAGTTCACAAATTGGCAAAGTATTGTTTTGTGGGGTCTGGATTACTGTCTCTGTCACTTAGTGTAATTTTGCACTTCCTAATACAGCATTTTTGGGTTCTTTGTTTTTCATGCATTCAGTTTCAGATCCTATCACTACAGACATCTGGAAAAAGTACTTTTTTTTAATCAATGCTGCAGACAACTGCAAGTTTTAGCTGTGCACCTTTGATCCGAGCTAAAGACTATTAGGCCACATGTCCAGAAGATTAAACCCATGACCCAATAAGCCCTGTTTTCCTTTAAACATGTCCAGACTGTTTGTAATTTACTGCTCTGGTTTAAATTAAAAATGTTTACATACAATTATAACATTATCAACATGACTTTACCCTCAATATCTTGTTGTATTTGAGTTTTTGTCATCAAAAAAACGTACTGGAGTTGAATTTCATTCACACATGTTTGAGTAAACCTGTATGCTGTATGTAAAAAAACAAAGATAAAAAACCTTGATTTGACCTTTTCTTTAGGTGAAGAAACCACGTTGTATCCATTGGCTGTAGTGTCAAATTGGGCTATATTACACATTTAAATTCTAAATGAAATAGCTGGAGGTAAACAAAATTAATCTCAAAAGAAGAAATACACACAATACGATTCCCCGATTCTGAGCTTGTAATTTGCCCTAAAACCTGTACCACAAATAGGTTTTTATGTGTCAGCACATAAAGTTTATATTTCCCTATAGCAATCCAATCCTTCAATGATTCTTATCAGTTTCAGTATAGTCTGTCTCAAGTCAATGTCCCACTGACCATCTTCAGCTCATACTAAGCTTTTTATGAGCCTTGTCTTCACTTACTCTCTGAAGGAAACATAGAAGGATTTGTTCTTCTGTGTGCAACCAGCGATGTCTTCTTCAAACAGAAACAGTGCTTTTATCCCTAGTAACACACAACCCCGTGGCTGTGGGCTGTGTTGTATAATAAGATAAATGTGGCTTTGAACAGCAGCTCTACCTGCGTCATGGAGAATATGAGGAGTAACGATTGTGGTGAGTGTAACAAGAATGGACTAAACAAGTGCAGTTGTGTACGAAAACTGGCAAGAACCTGTACTGCATCACAAAGAAGTGTCAAAATACATAATAAAACTAGTCAAACAGTATCATCGAATATAATATCTCAGTATGCATTTCTGTGCTGTGCTTTTTTTTTTGATTGATGGATTTTCTAGTAGTAAACAAAAAACTAATATTTTTTTACATTTAGTTTTTCATAACTATAATATTGCTTAAGCGTACAGTAGCTTATATATGTTGACAGGACATGAGTGCTTCTTTAAGCTGCTTCAAACGCTGCCTGTATTCATCTCTGAACAGGTGGCCATGCATATAACCCCCTCTCCACCTTAGCCCCTGAAAGTCACTAACCAGGTCAAAGGCCACCATATGCAACATGCACCTGCCCTGATAAATTACTCAAGAGAAGTACCATGGTAGGTGATGCTGTCTTCTACAGATTATGTTGCTAAGATCAAGACAACAGCGGTAATGAGAATAGTGTCTTATCTCCTAAACACATTCCCTCTGTAGGGGACTGAACACTGCAATTGTGGAGTACACCCTGGACAATGGACTGTTATTGTGTATAGATACTGCAAATATATGAATTAGCCCTAATTTGAATGGCTGTAGTAAATTCACAATGTTGCTTTTATGCACAGGACCCAAGCAGAAGCTAACAGGAAAATAAAGTGTATATTGTCACATGTATCATGTATATGTACTATCAATTAACACATTTTAGATTTAAAAAATCTCCTTGAACATGTAAATAGAGAATAACTGCATGCTTTTACATCTGTGGACACTTTACCATCAGGTTTTTTGTGCTGAGATATATCAGTAATTCCTTGTTCTTCTGATGTTTATTAGTTTAATATTCCTTCTGTTGCAGGAAATGACTTGGTTGTGGTTGCAGTAGTTGTGAGTGCAGGCGATGTGCTGTTTATGGAGTTAGTAATGAAGCATCTGTTGGTGATCTGCCCACCAGTCCTCGGATCAGGGCTCATCTGGGGGCAGTTATGTCCCTGTGATCTACAGAGCCATTATCAGTAAACCACAGCAGCACGCTTTGAGGTGGTTTGCTGCTCGTTTGAATGTGAGAAGGAAGAGAGTGAGAGGAAAGTGATGCTGAATGACAGCTGGTCTCAAACGGGTATGTTAAGGTCAATGTTTTGGTGAGAAGTAATGAAGCTTAAAGTTGTATAGTTTCAATAGTATCTGATTGAGGAACCAAGAACCAGGCTTGAAAATCTAGCCAAACATTTATAGACGCACTTTATATTCTGCAACTTTTTAAATTATTCATTCAGCTACTTTTTGTCTGGGGTTGGGAATGGCTGGAGCCTATTCCAGCAACTATAGGCCTTAGGATGGGTACACCCTGGACACAGATACACATACAGAACCATTCACTTTAGCATTTTATGGGCAATTTATTTTTTTGCCATCTAATAATTGTACGTCAGTCCAGGAAGTTACCATAGTGCTTACTCACACAGAACTGTAATATAAGTCCTGACTATAAAAGGTAATCTTTTACAACATTTTAATGATAATATTGTTGCTCTGGGATGAGTAGTGGTGAGGTAAATATTACATGATGCATAATGTGGCCGGCTTGGCTGCTTTACAAACAAAATGACACAATGGGCATTTGAAAGGCAGGTGTGTCCGTGTGGAGCTTGATAATGCACAGACGGGCACATAATACCTGTCAGAGGGGCTGCTCATCATTGTGTCTATGATGACTACAGTAATGTCACACAGTGGAAAATCCCTTAAACCACCCACCTGATTAACCACGCTTCAAAAACAGGCTAGCCAAAACATTGGGCTATATTCAACAAAACTACAACAGCCTATCAACATGATCATGAGCTGCCTACAGGTGACCTTGGAAATGTACAGCTGTGTGCTAGTTTTGTGACACGCAAGTTTGAATAACATAATTATATGGCGTAGTATTTCTCAACCTGCAATCTTGTGACTGTTGTACAGAGGAGTTGGGCGTGTCATGGACATCGTCATTTTTTCCCCAAATACAGTTGCGTAATTTGTTTTTGTTTTTTTAGGTAAAGGTAAATATTTTCCCTTTTGTAGTAAGCCATTCTTCTAAAAATTATAAAATTTCACAACAACCATGATTATGAATCATTCCTGATTGCATGAACTTATATTCAGCCTTTGTTATTGTGGACAGAACACACCTCTTTGCTCACAGTCATAACTGTTCACATGCTTATTACGGGTGTAACGGTACACTAAAATAACATTTTGGTTCGATTTGAAACCTAAACAGCATGGCTCATTTGCATATCCTCAATGTGTCTATTGCCCGAAACGGTACATTACAACCATGTGTACCGCGACACCCCTAATGCTTGGACATCATGCTCACCAGCATACCTGTTCAGACTTAACTTAACTTAATAACCAGTTACTTCATATTCAATTGTCAGTAACCAGGTGATACATTTGTCAGTTGCTCTTGCTTTCTGTGCTGTTGTACAATTCATTCTTTGCTTCTTTCTCATGTATTTGTTGCTATCGCTGGTACAGGTCTTGCTTGAGCATAGGTTTTCTGGGTGGTCTTTCTAAACATACTTTTAGATGTCTCTTCAGTCATTTTAGCCACTCTTCCCCAGACCATTCTAACCGTGCATTATGCTGTTGTTCTGAGTGCGGTTTATAGTCTCTGCAGTCCACAATGTTTAGTCTGCAACTTGTTTTCTGTCTCTCCTACAACTATTTACCTTTTGATTGAGTCCTTTAACTCCTAATCGTTAACAGTCATACAGTCTGCAGAGAAAAGGTGTGAGTGGTTGTCACGTTGGATACGTGCACCCATTAGTGTAGGAATGCTGGAAGGAAAGGTGTGTCCCAGCTCCGCTTCCCCCCACGGACCAAACGGGAAGTACCAAAGAGAGGGAGGGAGGGTGAAGAGGCAGAAACAAGAGAAAGGTGATCCAGTGACACATTATGTGTGGGCTACTGAGAAAAGTAGAAGTTTAATATATGGATTAAAGTGTTTTTACACTTAATGAAACTCATAAGTTTATAACAGACAAATCTAGCAGCATCGGGCAGTAATGTTTAATGCTTTGGGTCTGGGCAGGTTCTGAATCAACAGACCTTTTATTAAAATGTTGACAATGTGTTTTTGAGCTTGACCATTCAGTCAAACGTGTTAAGGCAAAAAAAGCCTCCCTTTTGCATAACACTCAGCATGTCTACAATTCTCAGTACCTTTTAAACTATTGATTCTCAAACTGTGGTATGGGTACCCCTTGATAGTTCAAGTCTGGATTTGGTTTCATTTAGACCTGGTAACCTCCGTCTGTAAGCAACACAAGGAAGTGATTTGATTTTGGGACTGATGTGGATCACCGTCTAGATCCAGGATTTTTTCAAATAATTTCTCATTCTCTTGACATTTACTGTACCATTGTTACAACAGCTAATTCCATGTTTTCCCTTCCCTACAGCTTCTTGCCTGATTCATTGTTTTATGAGGCTATTGCTGTTGTTTCTGTGGTTTTGGTAACCTCTCATTGTATTAAGATGATTTGAATGATTTTGAATTGTTGTCATCAATAGAAATAAATAAAGAAAAGTCACTAGTTTTGTCTGGGTTTAGTTCTGGTATAGTCCTGATTAATCCCTATTTATTCATGGTTTAGACTCTGTTTGTAATGGTTTACTCCTTAACTAAACTAGTCCTGGTTTAGGCCTAGTTTTGTCCAAATATTTACTGAGGTGGTACCTGGTGAGAAAAGTTTGAAACATTATGTATGTTATTTGAAGGGAGCTACAGTTAAATACATGTTTAGTCTGCCTGGAGCATAATAAACACACAACCCCCAAATCCTGGCCTAAGCTTGTTTTGTCTTCACTCAGAGAGCTGATGTCGGCTGGTGTCATGTGCTTACAGACAATAGCCCTGCATGAGTGTGATAGTCCTGAACAAAGACAGGAATGCCACAGGTGCATTTGATAAAAGGCTGAAAACTCCAACAGACCAAACTCTGACTAAACAGGAGTGAGTGGAAGAGCAGGACGCACTGGTACGGCCAAGAGATAAAACCTGATACGATCTGCAGTATCTCAGGGTTAACTGATTCATTCTCCTTTTCCCCCTCAACATTTCCTCTTAGTTTGGCTCTAGCTGCCACTTACCAGTAAAAGAAGTTATTCTGTAGTAAAATACTACAGCCGTAGACTTAGAAGACATACTTTATATGTGTATGAATGTAAAGGTGTTATTAGTGCATAATACAATTACCTAAACAGAAATAAAGCATAAAGAAATAAGTACTACTACCACTACCACCACCACTACTACTTTTCAAGTAAAAATTGTAAAAGTTTGTACTTCTTTTTAACATGTTGAGTACTAATATCTGTTTTCTTAATAATCATTACTCATTGTACTTTTTTTTTTGCCTGCAACCAAGACTTAAAAATATATGGCTTATATATGGAATAAAGGGAACTTGTTCTTGACATTTACAGAGAAATGTGTTGTGTTTGTGATGAGGACATACCATAGTCTTTTAACAGTCTTTTCGGTCTTCATCTTGTCCTCCGCCCCTTGTCCCAGTGTTGATCCTAAAGTGTCAGCGGGAGGATACACTGAGCTCTCAAATAGGAACATGACCTCATTGTGTTGAAGCGCTGCTTCTCCTGTTTGTTTGGATATGGTCGCCATCACCCTCTAAGTCACACTTAACCCTGTGAATCCCACATGCTTTTGATAACTTCATATATTTGGTGTTTGAAATACATGATCTTGATATAAATAGTGTGTGCTTCATTGTTTTACCCTTGTGTCGGTCTTTAAAAACATTCACCAACCATTTTATTTGCTAAAGGTGTTGCTGCTGAGTGAATCAAAACAAGGTTAAAAATGAGTGAAATGGTCTTGATTTTTAGAGTGAACCCTATTCTAAATGTCCATTACTTATTTTATTGTTTTGAGTTGGTTAGAAGATGCCTCTCAAACCAGTCAGGCAATAGTATCAATGAGCTATCTTTGTCAATACAATGGATGCACCCGGGAAGTTTTTAGCTAATCACAGTCTTTGCACTTTCAAAGTCAAATGTCATTTCAATGCTTGGTTTTAACTTCCATGTGAGTTCCTGCTGTCTGTGTTAACAACTACCTACAAAAGTGTATTTACGGCATATGTGGGTGACGTAATGACAGCTGATGCAGGTGCAAGTCCTTAATCTTGTTGCCTTCCAAGTATCATTGATCTCATTGCATGTCAGTGGCACTGTTACTAGAGTAATGTCACAATTTTTTCCCCCTATATTCTAACTTTCCTCAGCTGTTTCTCTTTATGGTCTCAGATAATCTTGTTACATGTGAATTACTGCAAATTAGATGTTGACTCACCTGACTTGTCAAATACTCAAAATGGTTAAAGTCGGCATTACCCAAAGTGAAATGAAAACACTAGAAGGTGTTTTGTAAAACCTTGTATTGTTTAAACACGGGTTAAAAGATTTGAGGTCTGTACCTGTAATCCAAGTGAGTCAGCGTCTGGGACAGGGCTCAGAAAGTATTGTCACGTCAGGTGACTCTAAGGATTTGTTTTATGTAACAAAAGCTGAATTAATAGAAATATGACTTTGAAGTGCAGTTGTTTCACTCACCTGATAACTTTATGGAGGCTGCTCTGGCACCTTTCTCTTGTGCAGGAGTTGGTCTCCATATAAGGATGAATGTGCCTTCAAAGCCTCCCAGGATTGTGCACTGCGTGTGTGAGGGGGGTTTAATAGATGGAGTCGTGGGACTATGCCCATGTAAGCACACATTAATGTTACAGAAGCACTTTAAATATTTTTACCTGAGGGTATTTAAACACACACTACACTACACAGTACATCTATACATCTAATTTGTACAAAGAGAAACTGATACATTAAATAAAAAGTAAGTGTAAGTAGCATTTATGATTAGCACCTTTAATATACAACCTTTAAAAGTAATATTTTTCCTAATACTGGGGCTTACCCAAAAGTGTTTGTTTGGATCTACAGTCAGCGTCCCAGCTCTTTCCAACTGATTATGTAACTGAGTGCTTTGTCATGTATTGAGCTTCATTGTGTCTTCATTGCCCTGTACTAGTTAGTGGTGTATGACTGAATATAAAAGTAAATTATTAACTAATATCCTTTTGTTTTTTTGTCCTGCTCTTTGTATAAAAGCATAAAACATTTTAAAATCAACAGATTAATATTCACTCCTTGTGGAGAGAGCGCAGTATTTACATCTCCAGTACTCATGAAGTCTCTTGTATCTCATGTAGTGTTTATTACTTGTTGTTTACGCACAATACTGAGCCTCAGTCAAACTGCTGACTTCACCGTCTTTGTGGTAATCTGTTTTATAGTGAGATCCCAGTTTGTTTTATAAGAAGCTGTCTGCTGGATGTCGTGGGACCAAGTCTGACTACTTTGTTCTTTCATGTGTCGACCCTTAAGCATTTTCACATTTGGAGTGAAGTTATTTCAATATTTTAGGGGCGTTTTTGAGTCGGTTTCCAGCTGGGAATGTTCTCATAAATGTCCACATAAAGGGAAGTGTGAATGTTTATTTTGTGACTGAACATTTAAAAGTAACACAATTAAAACATTAACATTTCAAGATCAAAAAGTTCCTAAAGATACAATTGAATGAGTTTAGTAGCTGCATTGTATTGCATCTTGGGAATCTATTCTTAGTGTGGCTTAGGGAGCACTTTAGCTACACGTGGCCTGGTCCAGAGACTGTGCAGTTTTTACTTTACTTAGCTTGTGACTTATCTTGACTTTCTGATTCAGGATGTGGAGAAGGACCGGGAGCTGCGGACCGAGTTCAGTCGAGAGGAAATCAGACAGAGGATTGAAATGTACAACTCGCTGACTAAAGACTATCTCAAAATGACACTCGTGAGTACACGCACATCTGCTTAATCAAGGCTTGACATTAAATTTTGACTCACTGATCACCATAACAAGTATTATTTAAAAGCTAATCAGGGAGTTCAGATTACAAGCTTTTTCCCAAATAATAACTAGAAGTATACTATAGTAATCACAAGGCCTACAAAAGTAAATAGCTTATCATTTTAGTTTACATTTACTACGGAAGATAATTTGAAAATATGTTATGCAAGTTTCTATCAAATTCAATCAGATAAAGCCTGTTATGGATAATCCCCCGCCCTTTCAATTATGAGGAGTTGATAAAAATATAGCTCTTTGAATGTGAACGTGTTACTAGGCGGGGCTAACAACTATCCATAATTTCAGGTCAGCTAGTGTTAATAAATAAAACAAAGAGCCTGGGTGTTACCAGTGTTATTAGTTTATATTGCTGCGCAGTGGTTGGATTTGAATTGCTGGAAATAAACCATTGACCTGTCTTGACACGCCGTCGCATTTGCATGTACTAATGTTTCAACATCCATCCTGCCTCCATTTACATTCCTCTGCAGTCACATCAGAGCAATATGATGTTATTCCTGCTATTGTTCTCTTCCCATATGTTCACCCTGGCTCTGGGAAAGGTGTGAGGCAGTTTTAAATCCTGACACAAGACACAATTATATGATTATAGAACTTAGTTACACGTTTGTGAATTACTAAATATTCAAATCTAAAATTACTAAATTTGTATAGTGTAAAAAATATTGATAGTCATTGAGCTTCTGTTATATCTGGTTGTTAAAGAAATCTCATTCAGTTCATCTCTTCTTCTTGAACTCTCCATAGTGTAAAGTTTTTCCTTTGTCGAACATTTTCGTCAATATTGCACATACACAAAGTTGTCCTCTGCTGCCCCATATGGAGTAATTGGATTAGGATGCTCTTGCACCGTCTGGGGCCATCTGCTCGGCACGACACGCTCGTCTTAGTGGGTGAACTGGGCTCAGAGATCATATGGCACAGATTACAAACTCACTGAACACTGGAGAAAACTTGATGAGTTTAATAGTGTGAGACACAGTTTTACTAACCATAGCATTCCTTTATTGTAATATGCCAAGTATGAGTATTGTTAACATGAAATAATGCCTGTCCTGTCTCTTTTGTTTCAGGGGTCCACTGATGTGTATACGGGGTTCATTAAAGTCCAGATGGACCTGCGGAGGCCAGTGACTGTTCGGGGGGGTCAGAGAGGACCAGAGGGTGAAGCCTTCTATCTGCCCCGCGGCATTAACAACACATTACATGTCAGCTCCAGTAACACTGTCAAAGAGGTGTGTCAACTTACCCAGATGTATAATGGCACTTCATTAAGGATCTGATGACGTATGATTTCGACTATATTTTGAATCAGCAGTGTTTAACGTTTTGAGAAGCTAAGTTGTTACCTAGTAAACGGCTCATAAAAAGCTCATACATGTGTCTAACCTTACTTCATGTGTGTGTGTGTGTGTGTGTGTGCAGGTCATTGTGGCTCTTCTGAACAAGTTCACGGTGGCAGACAACCCGGCCAAATATGCGCTTTACAAACGCTATCACAGAGAGGAACAGGGTAAATGTCACACTCACCATCAGTGCATTAGATACAGTGAGCAATGAAAGGGCTGGAGACACAGGCTCATGCCACTCATACCAGGCCCAGTATCAGATGCTTTGGCGCTGACAGCCTGGTGATGCCTGTGTGTGCATGAGTTATTTTGAACGTTCATGTTGCTAATTGTTGGGTGTCTCAGGGCTCTCCCCATTGCCAGCTACTCACAACTAGTACACTCCCTCATACTGTATATATAAATAAACTCACACTAGTGCTCTGTAAACCAACAGCTGCTGCAGACTTGTAGAGTATCAAATGTTATCTTTGACCCTACTTAGCACCTCCAAGTTTGGAAAGTGAGTTTTTTTTTATAGGTCTGACACAATTCCCATACCAAAGTCTCCTCAGCATTGATTACATGTATGTGATTGTTGTTTTATTTGATGTTATTATTCAAACTTGTATAGACAGAGCATGATACTACTTTTCTTTTAAGCATCTGATCTGATTTTCCCTCATTACAGAAGGACTAATACAATGCAGTCTAGACAGCAGATGTAGCTACAATGTTATTTACAAAACAGACAGTATCCTATTAACTATAAACCCAATGAAGAATATGCAGTTGCAGGATAACAAGTCTGTGACCTTCAGTCTGAAGATTACTCCAGTTGTAGTCTTGATAAAATGCTGAGACAGATGTCTGCCTAGTAGCAATGTAAAGGAAAACCGTTCGTGCACCTAAAATAGATTTTTAACAGGGTTTTCAAACATTTCTAGCAAAAATCAGATACAAAATGGGTGACCAACATATACATAAATGAATCGTTTCTTGAAGAAAATACCCAATGCCCTTAACTCTCTTTGTGTGGCTGGCTGTGGTTGTAATCATGCCAAACATTTATGTCTGTTTATACACACACACGACCTCAGAGTTCCTTGTATCCGTGTGGCTTACAAAAATCTTGTTTGTGTTTTTTTTGCAGTATACGTGTGTAAGCTAGCCGATAACGAGAAGCCTTTGTTTCTACGTTTGGTGGCGGGGCCCAACCTGGACATGCTCAGCTTTGTCTTGAGAGAACAGCAAACCGGGGAAGTCATGGTAAGACATCTGACATTATTTTTATGTATTATTATTTTTATTCTGTTTTGTCCGATTTTATTGTAAAATCTATGCACAAAGCATAGTACAGATTTTCACATAATTTTTGCATGTTTGGTTTTTACCTGTATGTTAATGATAGACTTAAAATTGTTTAAAGAAATTTAAATTTAAACTAACGTAGAACAGGGACTATCTGACCCTGTTCTACAATTTAAAGAAGCCCCAAAGCCGTACAGACCAGTGGAGGGAAAGCATGACAGATTACTTACTTTACACGATCATAGATATACATTTTAAAGCAGAACTCAGAACTCATTTGATTAACTTTTAATAAAATAGTAAGTTGTAAGTTCCTACAATGGTGTAATGCGTTGTTGTGGGGTGATCATTGGGTGCGATTGAAGCGCGTTTTCTTCCCACACTGTCTCTGGGTTGAGAAACGGCGCATGCAGCTCGTGAGCCACCGGACCGCCACACTTGACTTCACGTGAGAAAAGACGGGAAAAAAACGTAACTTTCTGGCACTTCCATACACAGCTCTCTAAGCGCACCAGCCATCTCATGTCACTCGCGTCGAAACCATCAAAAATACTAAAACAATATACTAAAACTACTGAACGATTACTCAGATGTTGTATTATAACAAACAGCTTAAATATCATTGGGGAGGAGGATGTACTAAAAATAATGCATGGAAAAATGTTCTAAGCCTGATACATTTTTGTCAAGGAATGACTTTCAACATATTACCCAACACAAACGTATATATCATATATTTATGATGAAGTACTGCCAAGTATTGCGGAGTATTTGTGAGAGTATATTATCCACAGAGAGCTGTAGGGGGAGCTCTGCTTTAAAGCATTTTTAAAACAATTTCTTCTTTTAGTAAAACACTCTGGCCTTTGCATTGTTTATTCTAGCCTGCCACATCAAAATAAGTAGATATAGTTAGAATTAAGTTAATGTTTTTCTGTTCTTCTACATAGTGGGACGCCTTCTCTATTCCCGAGCTGCGTAACTTCCTTCGGATTCTGGACAAGGAGGAGGAGGAGCAGAGAGAGGCAGTGAATCGTCGTTACGACCTTTACCGCCAGAGACTGCAGGAGGCACTACAGCATGTCCGAGCGCATTCGTAGAGGACTGAGAGACATTTTATAGACAATAAGAGGACCATGAGAGGCGGTTTTGAACATTGAGACACATGGGGAGATGTGTGAATGAGAAGTGACAGGGAATGGTTTTTAAGTGAAGAGTTGACCTCCACTGTCATAAGGCTGCGGAAGTCAAATGCCTGCTCAAATGCACCTGTCAAACAACACCAAAGATACCATGTGCCATATGCATCCCCTGTCTACTCATTCTGATGTATACTCACATACATGTTTGTGTTGCTCTTCATTTCTTCTTTTAAAATTGTGAAATACTCAAGGCCATATGTTGAGTTAAGTTTTATTTAATGTGTTTTATTGGTCTGTACATATTTTTTTTATTTATATGGGTGAGATTTTTGTATGTTTTTGTTTCTTTTATTCATAAGAAAGTCTTATTTTCATAGGTGCAACTACAATCTGGTGCTTGACACAGACAGAGTGAATAGGATATCCAGTTTCTTTGTTGTTACCAGGTTACCATATGCAACACCACCAGAGCCATAGAGATAAGCATCTAATCTCTATGACTCTGAACCCAACCTGCTGTAACTAAGCGCAAGGGACTTTGAATTTGATTTAGTCAGAGCAGTAGCATTTATTGAATTTGCCAGGAAAAAAAGTACATACAATTGAGTACAGCCCATAATAATATCTTGAGAAATTGGGAATTTGATTGGTTGAATTACATGTGTCTGAAATGTGTATCTGGAGCAGGTTTTTAATGTGTGGCCAAAGAAAGTAGCGTGAGGGTGTTCAAATGTGGATGATAAAAATATTGTGTTGATATTTTTTGATTTCGGACATTAGACCCGGTGCAGTTAAAGTAGGAAGAGAGAGATAAAACTGGTTTGTGGAAGTTGACTAAGCGTTTTAGAGGTAGCTGTGTGGATTGAGGAAGTCAGAGAGATGTGAAATAAGAAGTGAGAGCTTTGAGGACAATGCAGTTTCTCCTCAAGCTACAAGTCACGTGTGTGCATTTGTACACTATTTTAATACAAGGCTAAGACAGAACAAGGTCTTTGAGGCTGATAAGTGTCTGTCCTGTAGATATCTGCAGTGACAGCTCCTGCTCCAGGATAGAGCATACAAGAGGATCAAAGGCATTTACAGCAGTTGAAAGTACTATTGTGTGTTGGAAAGTGCAAATGAAATGTCTGTAAAAAATCTTAATATTAATAACATGTCTATGTACAGATATTGTTTCTAGGTTTCAATCAATAAGGTTTTTAGATCCATTGGAACAATTGGAAATTAACAAGGCTAAAATGCTACAATTGCTGAACGAAGCTGTTTTGTTGAAAAATGTCGCCATCTACTGGAAGAGGTGTCAAACAAGCATTAGATTTATACAGTATACTTGAGTTATTTAATTGTTGTAATAATAACCAAAGATTTTTGTAGTGTTGCCTGGAGCAAAATATTAGAGTCCTAGTCCCATAGGGATATAGAGTTTTATTTAAGTGGGTTACTTTTAACCCTCCCTTATTTCACTTAAACACTGGGTTCATATATAGAGTTTGCATGCTGACATTTCAAGGCAGTAAATGCATAATGGATAGAAAGTTGTATCAAATATATTTTGGGCACTTTAACTTTTAATTCAGGGAAGACTGTTTTTTTTTTTCATTTTTTTTTCTCCTTGGGGCGTCATCACACTTAAATTTAACACACTGTGGTGTCATTATAATTTGAGGTGTTCTGTTAAGCTCTACTATAGTTTTTCTCATGTTGAATATGTTGTGTTCATATGCTCTAGTGGTAGACTGTGAAATGTTCTGCATGTGTCTTTCGTACATATGGCTCACATTACTTGGTTATTAACATACAAATAAGCATTATGGTATTTAACATGCAGCTCACACGGCAGATGCCTGTTTTTATAATCGGTCAATAGATAAATCAGACATGTTTATATACACCAATGTTTAATTGTGTTTCTGTATTAAGTGTTGGTATCTCTTTGTATTTACAAGTCTTGTTCAACACTAACTAGAAACACAAACCATACAATGGCTCATAAGGGCCACTCACTTGGGATGTAAAGAAAATACATGTGATCGTTGGCTGATTATTACAACATATCACATCATTACATAATTCTTTAAGATGTTCATAAAAAACATATTTTTACAGAACTGAGGGATATTGTTAAAAACGGCACACCTCACAATGACTTTGACCAGCTGAAATGACCTCACTATGCTTTGACTGAAAACTGCGCTCCTTTGTGGGGTTGTTTGTAGGTTTATGAGGCCATCAGATTACATTGTGAACATTGTGCTTGTTTGTGTTCAGCAGCCATATTCATCACATTATTACATAATTGCCAAATATCTGATCTACAGTATCTTATTATTATGGTATTTTCTGTATTCAAGACACATTTCGTATGTATACCTGTTCTTTTGATCATTGAGTTGATTTAGTGAGCTACCAAAACCAAAATATGGTGCCTTTTATTATATTGTCAATTGTCATGTTCATACCTTCAAATTGTTACCAAATGTGGCCTTTTCGAAAATGACACAAGCGGTGTCTAATAAAGGTTAAATTAACTGTATGATGCATCTGAGTCATTTTTGCGTAAAGGACATATTCTTTATGGCATGCCTTATATTCAGTGCTATACAGTTCAGCCCCAGATTATTCATAAACAGATTTTGAGTTAATGTGACTTACAACAAAGACCAAGAGAGAGAGAGAGAGAGAGAGAGAGAGAGAGAGACCATATAACAAACACCTCTTTCTGCACATTTTAGCACAATTTTTTTCATAGCTTTGCAGTTTCTTGATGTTAAAAGCCCTTTCTGTCATTACTCTGGTACTCTGCACAAATTCACCATTGAATCACGCAGGTCTGAACTCTTTCAAATTGTTTAAATCCTGTTCCTTGTCAACTATTTCCTCAGCCACTTTAAGGCGGTTTGTTTGTGGCAAAGAGAGGGTAATTATAGCACTGACTGTATATGGGCTATACAGTAGTTTGGGAGATTCAGCCCCTATGGTCCAGGCTGATGAATAACTGCTTTTGTATTGTTTTGTTAGCGGACATAGCCCCACCTCTCTGACCTCTGTTTCACCCCAATTTAAGTAACCCCTTGCCAAGAATGGGCGCCTCCTCCTCCCTCAGCGGCTCACACTTGAACCAGAAAAAGGACCTACAGGTCAAGCTGCAGGGGCTTTGGTGAAAACACACGAGCAATGCTTTCAAGTTCAAATTGAGGCATAGTTTTTGTGCTAAAAGTGGATTTTTGTCAAATACCCTAAACCCATTTTGTGTTTTTGTAGGTTGGTGGCTTCTTTTGTTAAACCAGATAAAAGTTTAAAAGAACAATTTTGAAGACGACAGCACGCGCAAAGAGGACTTTTATTTTGGCAAACATGAACCGGAACTTACCGCAGTAGCACTGATTGTGAGTTGCTCATCTCTGAATTATCTCATCACACTTTTGTGATTCCGGCTGGACCAAGGGAAATTAACGGCCACGATGTAAGTTTAATACATTATCTTTATTCTGTGTACTCGCATGCAAAATCAATAGTTTATGACTGTTGATTTCTTGATCTATAGGTAAGTCTTCTTCAGGTGATAGATCATGGCAGAATTATTATCAAATAAAGAAGAAAGCCAATGAGTTGATCTAATAGTGATGTACAAATGGCCAATATGCCTAGGGTCTTTATTTACCACATGGATTGTTTACTTATTTATAGATAGTGGACTCTATACAGCAGTTGACCTCATTAACCACATGATATACATTTATATTAATTACTTAGTCCATCTGTAAAAAGCAATTTGAGAACTAGAAATCATTCATCTTAATACGAGAGGTTACCAAAATCACAGAAACAACACTAATAACCTAATAAACAATGTCACCAGGCAAGAAGCTGAAAAGGTAGGGAAAACTAATTAGCTTTTGGAGTACTGCAACTTTGGCTGCAATAGGGTTAAATGTCCACAAGATGGCGCCAGGGCTAATGAAAGTGTTCAAGTGAATGAGAAATTCTTTATAAAATCCTGGATCCAGACGGTGATCCAGATCAGTCCCAAAAACTATTTCATCCAAATCCGCTCAGTAGTTTTTGCATAAAGTTTCAAACACACACACAAACACACACACACACACTCACGCACACACATACACACACACAAACACAACCGAAAACATTACCTCCTTGGTGGAGTAACAAAAGCAGGGGTAGATTAAGAGGGCAAATAATGTACCTTTTTGACTATTTTTTCACAGGTTTATTAATAAGAGTTCCATATCAGTGGTTGTACTTGCTGTGGCTGCTGGCATTTATCTTTTGCCATCTCCAATAGACCCCAAACCTCACGTGTATGTATACGCTTTTGTTAGTATATAATTTCCCATTCTAAATAGCTAGTCTAATATTCATCATTTGACATTTTGTATTTTCACACACTAAATATGGGGGGATTTATGTTTAGACTTAAAGGCCCACCTCCTGCTCTTGAGGGCCCTCTGGCAGTGAACACACGGCTGCAGAAAGGCCACAGGTTATTCACAGGAAAACTACACGGACCAGAATCCTTCACTGCTGATGAACAAGGTGAGTAGAGTTTCTAAACTTTGAATCTCAGTTGTGGTTTATATTCAGAGCAGACTGATAACTTTAGTCATGCAGACATGGTCAAAATTAACCCGCTTACATTCAAACCGAGCATCGGGGGAAAGGGGGATTCAAGACTTCGTTGGTTGCTGGTGCAAGATGTACTGTCTTGAATATGCTTTGCTGTTTTGAGACACTCTAATCTTATCAAGATCTGGAGAGGGCCATCTCAAGACTACAATTCTTGAGTTTGACAGCCGTTACCAGCTAAAAACCACACCAGAGACACTTTGTTATGTAGTACATGATCTACCTAATGAAGTAGCCAGTAAGTGTATGTAATATTTATGTGTGTGTTTTAGGCAATGTGTACACTGGCACAGTGGATGGGAAGCTGTGGAGGATTGGCCCTGATGACAGTCTGACCTTTATCTCTCAGACTGGACTAAATCTCCCAGAATGTGGTTTGTTGTGTCATTAGTTTTTACTCAATATTTTATTTTATTCTTGGGCATTTGTTCATAAACCATATGTTAAAGTATGTTTACCCCTTCAATGCATAGAGGCTACTACAGTGGACAGCTATTTTAAACGCTTGGTCTGAGCTTGTACTTTGGACTTTTCTAGTGCGGACATTTTTGGTCAAATTCAAGTTGGTCAAAGAAGGCCCAACATAAGAAATGACACATCAACAAGTCAATTTGCAACAGTATTCAGAATATAGTTCAGTATAAGACTGGTAAATTTTCTCATGAGCAAATCCAGTTCTTAGTTGTACCTCAAATGTGTGGAGTAGGCAGTTGCATAAATTCAGCCAAAATAAATTAATTTTTAATATTAATTTTATATTATTTTGTTGTATGCCCGAAGAAGAGTAAGAGGCTTGTATGTAACTTGTTTTCAGGCAGCAGCACAGACTTTGAACCTGTGTGTGGTCGTCCTCATGGTATTCGCTTGGACCGAGGGGAGCAGCTGATAGTTGCTGACTCATACTTCGGGCTGTATAGTGTTGACCCAAAGACAGGGAAGAAGACTCTGATCCTGCCTAATTCACAAGGTTAGCTGGTTAGCTGTGTTATAGCTGACTTTAGACGACAATAGATTTAGATTTTATTATTTGTTTCATTCATTTACTCTGTCTCTCAAAGGTGCAAACGGTGTTCCCTTTGCTTTTCTCAATGGGCTGGAGATTTCCTCTAAAACTGGCCTTATTTATTTTACTGACTCTTCAAGTCGCTGGGGCCGCAGACATGTCAAACTGGAGGTATAAAATAAATAAATAAAAAAATAAAATAAAAAATAAAAAAAATTAATATATATATATATATATATATATATATATATATATATATATATATATATATATATTGGTTCAAAGAAATATAAGTGTGTGGTGTTGTTTGTTGGG